>RQIL01000721.1:0-13882 GCA_003951145.1 Jimgerdemannia lactiflua
TCCTAATTCCCAGTCCCACTGTTATCAGCAGTCACACTACTCCTACTAGCCCCATCTCCTCTGGTCTCTTGCACCCCTACACCTGGCCTAGCTCCCCCACTGTCACTGGGTTTCCCCCTCACCCCTCCAACTTGTTGCCATCTATCCTTCTCACCACTTCCAGCTCCCTTCTTCACTGCTACTGCAAAGCTCACTAGACCCTTGCTGCTTCCCTCACCTTCAGCTCCACATCCTCCTTCCCCTCTACTCCAACCAGTCACCTTTCTGAAAACCCCATCACCAGTCCACACTCTTCTTTCTCTTTCTGCCACTCAGACACCACACCAGCACTGGATCCAGTATACCAAACTGGAGATTGAATTACTGCCATTTCACTAGTTACTTTATTTAATAAATTACTCAAAAAGTGTGTCTAAAAGTGTGTGTAACTTGAATGGTAGTGGAAGAAGGGCTGGCATCAGCTGCTTCTCCAGCAGCCCCAATATCATCTTTGCCATTACTACAAAGCTCTGGAAGCTTACTGTGACTGTGAATTCTGAGTTCAACTTCTTGAACAATGGGACCACCATCAGCCCCATTACACCATCTGACAGATCATCCCCATGCACCAGCCCTGATCCCCCCTGGCATCCCTTGCCTCTATCAGCAGTGACATCTGGATTTTTTTCCAGATTATCATCACAGTGCCATCAGCAGTCCCAGTCACTATGCTAGTCATACCTCCTCCAGCCCCCCCCTTCCCTCTCCCAGAGAGCACTCCTCCAGTACTTCCTGACTTCCCCTTCCCCTTCTCTACCATCTTCCATTCCTCAGTCCTTTCACCCCCAATGCTATTCTTGACTGCTACCATGAAGCTCACTGCCCCACTGTCTCCAGCCTTCTTGCTTAACTCCTGCCCCCCTTCTGCTTCTCCACCCTTCAATACTCCAAAGAAACCTGACCTCAAACCTATCTCTTCCTTGCTATGCTGCCATTTGAAGGCCGGCCCATCTCCCACACCAGTATGCTTGCCAGAACCTTGCTTGGTCACCATTGCTTTATGAGATTTCTCCAAGAAATGATGAAAAGTATATCAAAAATATGTGTGGGAATTTGTGTAACATGAAAGTTACCAGAGAGAGATGTTTTACCATACTCCTAATTCAGTTACTTGGGTTATTTTACATTTTTCCACAATAGTGGTTGCTAGGCTGATTAATATGCTATTCTATATATTCATATCATCTGACTAAATTATAATTCTGATGGTATAATTTTATAGTTTGTCACATCAGCCCTTACTAAAGAGTGGTCTGTCCCAGACTATCCTATAGTTGTCATTTCAATATCCATAAGTATCTTCTGCATCTATTCCTATATCATCATCACTTTCTATATCTGGGTCACTCTATTCTAATTTTGGATTCTCTTCTTATTCTTTGGGAAACAGAAAGTCTACTTATTGAAGGATACTCTATAATATTTCTTCATTCGTCTTCTGAATATCATCATCTAGATGGAACTGAACCTGTACAAGTGCTCCTACATTTCATTTGTATAGGGAGAAGAATCATTTAGAAGTTCTGTCTTCTCTGCAGATTATACCAGAGAGGTTGCCTATGTAGAGTTATTCTTGTATCAATTGTTTGATATTGAAGAAGGCCTGCAAGTGGTGGATCTGTAGCAATCTCTAAGCAATGTCAAGGTTCTCCTGATGCTTTTGGATCAATTGTATTGGATTTCCTTTAAGTTGGCAGAACTGGGGCCAGAGAATTGGCAGAGCTTAGAAGGAGCTGAGAATGAGAGTCTGGAGGCATTGGTCTATCCTCTGAGTCATGGTTTGTACAAGTATATTTTGAGGCAATTTATGTGAACTAAAGTTCTCAAGATACATCCATTTATATTTCTTATATGGATACTAATTCCTCTGATGTTATGCATAAGGTATAGTTCTTCTCATTTTGGTTCCAGTTTGGCAGCAAAGTTTGTTTCAATCATGCTTCTCCAAACTAGGACTTGATCTTCAATCTTGATCTTCTAGTCCTTCTACTTCTGGTCATAATACTTCTTTTGTCTTTTCTGGGTCTTAATAATCTGATTTCAGCAGTTGATCTCTTTTTTCAAGATGCTTCCAAGGTTCTCATGGTCAGTAGTTCTGGTCTTTTTGGTAAACATCATTTTGAATGGCTTTTGTTTGGTTGAGGTTGCTGGGGTATTTTGGATTTTCCACAGGATTTCAGATAGGCAGAGGTCCCAATGATAGAATTAATCTTAGCAAGTCCTTTCTTGATAGTCTGGTTCATTCTTTCAGTTATTCTATTAGTTTGTGGGTAATAGGAGGTAGTTCTTTTCAGGTGGATCTCATGAATTTATACATAACTTGAGATTATATTATTCACAAATTTAGTTCCTTAGACAGAGATGAGTTCTTCAGGTGGTCCATATCCGATAGTAAGGTTATGAAGATATCCAACAATAGTTAGGGCATCAGTATTATCTATGAGATATACTTCAGCCCATTTGATCAGATGTTCAACAAATACTAGGATATATCTATTTCATTTTGTTGTTACTGGCATGAGTCCAATTACATCTACTCTTAATCTTTAAAAGATGTGAGTGAGTGGAGAAATTGGTTGTAGAGGGGCTTGATAGTTCTTCTTTTCTTAATACTTCTGACAGGTATTATATTTCTGAATAATGTCTCAGACCTGTATTCTGAGGTTGGGCCAATGTTGATATTTTTTTCAAATCTTGTCTTCTGTATTTATCTATCTTTGGTGGGCTTTCTGGTGTTCTTGTCAGATGAGATCTTTTTGCTCCTTGATAGTTATGAAAACTTCTTTGAGGGTGCAGTTCCAAGGTACACCCTTTCTTTGATTCATTAGATTATATGGGAAAGAACATCAACATTGTTATAAGTTCTTTCTGCTTTGTTGATGAAGTTGATTTCATAATCTTGAAGAATAAGGATCCATCAGGCAAGGATTCCAGTGGGTTCTTTTTAGTATAGTAGCCATTTGAGAGCTATATGATCTGTGAACAGGGTTAACTTTCTTCCAATAGGATAATGTTTCAATAGATTGACCACCTATATGACTACAATATATTCCAATTTGGTGCTCCAATAGTTTGTCTGCTACTTGTTGGTAGCTCTGCTTGCATAAGCTATCACATAGTACTGTTTGTCAGATCCTTCTGATGCAAGGATTGCTCAAAGACCATTCTTGAATGCATCAGTATATAGAATGAAAGGTTTCTTTAGATCTGGTCAGACTAGGATTAGTACTGAGATCAGGCAGTATTGTAGTTTTTGGAAGGCTTCTTCTTATGGTTCCTTCTATTGGAATGGTACTTCTTTTTTTAGTAAGGTTTGAATTGGGGCAGAGATTTTGGCAAATCCCTTGATAAATCTTCTATAGTAAGATATAAGCATCAGAAAGGATAGAGCTACCTTTGGAGTCTTGGGGATAGGGAAGTTGTTGATTTTTTCTATCTTCTTGGAGTCTGCATATGTTCCATCTTTAGAAACTACAAATTCAAGAAATTCAAGCTTCTGCTTATCAAAGTAACACTTCTCTGAGTTGAGTCTCAGGTGGTTTTGTCAGGTAAGTTTAAAAAAATCTTCAAGGTCTTGCAGGTGGTCTTTGAAATTTTCTGAGTAGATGTTGGAATCATCTATATAGATAATTAGACAGTGGTGGATGAGAGGGGTATATATTGAGTTCATTATACACTGAAAGGTTGGGGGTATATTACAGAGTCGAAAGGACATTCAGAAGTATTTAAATAGTTTTTCTAGTATAAAAAAAGCTGTCTTTTGAATGTCTTTAAGATCCATGGGTATCTCATAGAATTCTGCAAATAAATCTATACTGCTGATATTTTGTATTTTGTAGTTGGTCCAGAAGATCATCAATTTGGGACAAGGGGTATGAATCTTTTTTGATTACTGTGTTAAGTTTTCTGAAGTCTACAATAAGTCTCCATCTTCCTTTCTTTGATACTATAAATATAGGGCTAGCCCAAGGGCTAGTAGAGGGCTGGATGACTCCATTATCTAAGAGTTTCTGTATGTATTTTTTCTCAAATATCTTCAAGTGGTGGGGTATCCTGCATCATTTCTATCAGATGGGTGTTGCATTTCTTATATTTATACTATAGTGGTATGATGGGTTGTATGGCAAATTGCCATAGTGTGTGATAAAGATGTCCTGATATTAATGAAGAAGTTTGGTCAACTGTTGTTGCTGCTGAGGTTTCTATTCTTCTCTAATATTTATATAAGGCTTCCTTTCTCCTGGATGGCAGGTCTTTTCTTTCTTCTGTGACCTTTTGCTGTTTCCCTGTAAGTTTAATTTATAAACTTCTCTGTATACTCTGTTGAGATAAGATACCAGATATCCAATGATGGTTCCTTTCAGCAGGATGATGTTTTTCCAGCTTGTGTTGGTTGCTTGGGAGTATACTGGATTCATTTTGTCAGGGAATGTATATCCTTCTAGGTGCAAATTTCAGATTTCTTCATTTGATTGGAAGAAATGGTTCCTGGGGTCAGGTGGTGCAAAGATTTTGTCAGTAGATTGCTCTCCTGGCTCAAGGATGAGGTTTTTGTAAAGCTTTATTAGTTGTTAGAAAAATTGCTGAGGTGCATTTGCTTTGAATCAATTGACCTAAAGGAGATGTACTTCCTTATTGTCTGAGCTTCCAAATCCTTTAGTTTGTCTGATACCTTGAGTGATCTTGGGTACTTCCTATAGTGGAGGAATCTGGTATTCAAGGAAGACTGCTTTTGTGATTTTGTCTCCTTTATTGATTCAAATCCATTAACTGCTTCCATTCCTTAGGATGATTTTGATTTTGGCTATATATCCTGGGTTAATAGTTTCTCCTTCAGGAGAGACTCCTTCAAGGGCTAGCCCAGACTTTGAGATCAACCAGATGTAGGTTTCTTTTAGTGGTTACATAGCAATACCAGTTCTGATGAGCTTTGTACTTTTGAGGTCTATGAATGTATGAACAAGGCTGCTGAGATCATAGCCAACATCTTCTTAGTGTGTGTCTTCTTGAGTGGAATTGCATTAGGATAAAACATAGTGAAATGTGTGATTTTCTTGCCAAGTATAGGCTGTTCATGGACTGAGGCTTCTGTGGCATCAGATCTTCAATCTTTGATATCCAGGTGTAGCCATCTTGCTCCAGTAGAGGGCTCTTAAATTTAATTAATTCTCTTTTTCTCAGTGGGATCCAGGGCTTCCATGAAATTGATGGCATCATCTATCCATTCTTGGTGAGTTATATGGCAAATAAGGGCTAGGATATCTTCTCCTAGATCATATATCTTAAGGACCTTCCTGTAGGCCTTTTCTTTTTCTTCTTTCAAATTTGGGCTTAGTCATCTCCTCTCTTGAGTGTGTATACAATCACATCCTTGCTGAGATGGATGTTTTCATATTGACAAGGCCAGCATCTCTGGTGCTTTTCATGATGACAATATCCCATGGCTTGGAAGTGCTTCTTTCTTTTTTTGATTTATTCTAGCTTTGGGAATCTGCATCCATTTGTATCATACTTAGATGGGAGAGTAGAGAGGAGTTTTACTTCATTTTTAGTGAAGAATCTTGCTCCATTTCTTCTCTTTGCAAGTATAGTGATGGATTCTTGGAATATGGTTCCTTCTGTAATGATTTTCGGAGATTCTGGTGCAAAGGGCTGTCCAAAATGTGGCATTGATAGCAGTAGTCTCTTGGTGAGTGGAAAACGACTTGGTGAGGGCATCTGCCCATTTGGAATGCTTTTTCCTAGCCTTGGGATAACTGGTTATAAGCTGGGTCCAGCCATTTCTTCACTCCAGGGGGTATTATCATCTTGTGGTATCTAATTCAGATCATCCCATGTAGCAATTGTAGGAAGCTCTTCATTTATAGAAATGCCATCAACTTCTTCCTCTGGTGGTTGGTCCCAAATTATCTGTACTTCTGCTGTATTGATTTTAGGATTGGGCATGACTTGTGCATGGCTTTTAAGCTTGGTGTTGTGAAAGTATCTCTTTTTCCTTCTTCTGCATTCAGAGCATGTAGTGACAGGACCTTTTGAATTCCCACATGTCTGGATGAGTGTTCTTCACATTTTTGTCTTTGGAGACATTTGGTGCATCCTCTGGTTTCACCTACAATGGCTCTGATTGTAATGGGAATAATATCTTATATCCACACATTATCTTCTGGTCTGTCTTCTACCATGTTGATTCAGGGCCTCAGTCTTGGGTCATTGTCATTTTCAGAGTCTTCCTCAGCTTCCTCCTCTGTGTTGGATTCTTTGCTCCTGGCATATTTTTCTTAAATGGTCACCTTCTTTTTCTTTGATGGCTCGAAACTGGTGACCTTGACTCAATACTTCTTTTCTCTATAGTTGAACTTGAGTACCTATTGACTAATAATGATATCTGCATTCATCTCCCTCATCCAATTGGTGCCAAGGATCATGTTATAAGTGACAGCTTTAGTCACAACTGTCTTAGAGATAGCAAACTAGATGTATCTAAGAGTATTGGTAATGTTTCAGACATCCCCCAGGGGCTGTGTTTGGGCTCCATCAGCTACTATAATGCTGAGGCTAGAGGGTCCTTCAATAGACCATTGAATGCTGTCCAGGAATTTCTTAGCAATAATATATAGCTGCTCTTGAATCAATGAGGATTTTCGCCTTCTGGCCTCCAATTTCTCCAAAAAAATAGATACTGATAAGCCTTTTTGCAGCTCACACTTCTGGGGTTACCAGTTCTTCTTGAGGGATGGGAACTCTCCCTGTATTAGATCTGGTAGTTTACAGCAACTTGTTCCTTACTCTAGAAAGTATTACTTGTAGGAACTACAAGAGTGGGACTTCTCTCTTGGCTTCTTGGATCTTCTTCCAGGCTTCATTATAGATGTCCCAGGGCATGGTCTTTGGGATGTATTTCTTCCTGAACTTTGGAGTCTTGGTTTCTGATTCTAGTCCTTCCTCTATCTCCTCATCAACAGATTCCAGTAGAAGATCTTCTCCATTGATAGTAGCTTCAGGGATGAAGGGTGAAGGAGAACAGAAAGGTGTATCAACCTGTTCTTCTTCATCTTTGTCTTGAATGACTCTTCTGCTTATTCTTTTGGGTGGTTTTCCTACTGCTCAAGGATGGCCTACTGCCCTCTTTCTTTTTTCTGCTAGATAGACAGTTTCTCTTTATTCAGCCTTGATTGGGTACAGTTCTAGCTCACTGTATTCATCACTGTTACTCTGCTTATAGTCTTTTACTGAGTGAGCTTTGTCCTTTTATTGTGGGTATTCTTTCAATTTTGTGGTTCAGAATTCCTTGAGCTGTCTTAATCATTGCATTTGGAAGCATAGTGTCCTTGCTGTCCACACTTGTAGTATTGGACTTCTGCTCTATCTTGGTGGGTAGGTTTGGTGCTCATAGGATGTGTAATTCCTCTAGTAATCTCGACTTTTGCATGGGGGATAGCTTGGCTGGAAATTCCGATTTTTGCAAGAAGGATACCTTGGCTGATAATTCTGATTTTCACATGTGATGACCTTTTCAATTTGCCCAACCAGTCTGTCTACTTTCAAAATTGAGGCCTTGAATCTCATTCTTGTCCTTCTTCCATTCTTTGGTGGGTTTTTTTCCTCTTGTTTCTCCTTGGAGAATTCCTTACAGAGTCTTAACCAGGTAGTTCCTTGTTTGATATCAAAGTATCCTTGGGCTGCATCTACTTGCTCTACAGGCTTTCTAATGTCCAAGGTTCAGACATATTGAGCAATATTGGGTGAGATTCCATTCATGAAAGTAATTGGAAAAAAGATATCTTGATTTGTGGCATTGAATCCAGCAGCATGCATTCTATTCTGGATTCTAGTGAAATATTCTCTTAGGGATTCTTCCAGATTCATCTTCATTCCCATGATAGATTCTTGGGCTTTGTGGCTGGTTTTGTTTCCTGTATACTTTTCAATAATCTAGTACTGTATGGCCTCATATTGCTCTTCTTCTGAGTTTGTATTCTCCATGACATTTCCTAGGTCTATGTTAACATAATTTGCAGTTCTGGTGAAGATGCCTTTAGCTGGTTCTCTCAGTTATGCCTGGAAGATATTGGTTTGTCTTTGGGTTGACAAGTCTCTCAGGGCTGCTATCTCTTCAATTGTATCTGTGAATTCTCTTGAATCTTTCTCTAGGTATCTTGCAAATGTGAGTAGAGTTGTACCCATTTTATTGTCACTGTTTTCTGGTTCTGTTTCGATTTCTGAATCTGATTCTGAGTTGTTGGCTCTTGATGGATATATACTTGAAGGTGCAGAGGATCTGAGTGATGGTACTTTCCTTATATTATTCAGGAGAGCATTGTGGGTAAAACTCTCAGGATTGGGATTACAGGTCTTGGTAGATCAGGGAAGACTCTTGGGGGGAATATTTCAAGATAATTGTTGAAGTCTTGGACAAGGTTGTCGAAGTCTTGGTTGGTGTTGTCTACTTCATCTGGTATGAATTTATCAAAATCTCTGTGTGGTGTACTTGGATACTACTAGTGGTGGATTTTGTATATTGCTGACTTCTGCAACTTCAGATCCTTCTGATGCTGAGTGGTATCCAATTCTGGAGGTAATTACATCTCTTCCTGTCCAAATGCTCTGTAGTGCTGAGATTTCTTCTCCTGTAGTAGTCAAGATTGGTAATGTATTAAAGGTTTTAGAGGTGCTGGTCTCCAGGTTGAATGTTGGGTTCTTGTGAGCTGAAAAGTTACTTAGATTTCGAAAATCTACTTGTTGAAATCTTCTCAGTTAAGCCCACAAATATAATATACCTAGCTCAATAGAGGCAAATTACAAGAGTTGGGTGGCTATGTAGATTGGCTTGAGCCCTCAGTTACTTTGTCAAAAAGTAACAAAATGTTCAAGTTTATGGGTCTGGTACTCGTGTTGGTATTTAGTGATATAATATTCAACTTCTGGAGGTAATTTTCTAATTTGGCAGCATTTTTGGGTGGTGAGTAATTTGTATGATGATTTCTTTTTAGCAAGTGGGTTTCCTTCTTAAGTGGCTGGTTAATTTCATGTGACTTGGCAATCAGTTTCCTTAAGAGTGTGTGTTCTCTAGATGTAGGTCACTTGTATGATAGTGATCTTGAATGCAGATGATTGGCAATCAGATTTCCTTAAGCAGTACAGATTTCTTAGGAGCAGTCTTTTAGATAATCCAGATTACTTGAGCAATGTGGGTAAAACAAGATGGTTGGAATGAAGTGGTTGGAATGAAGCAGATTCTGTAAAGTGCAGCAGATAGCAGGTGAAATGTAGAATGATGCAGACTGAACAATATGGTTCAGTGGTATATATTGGATCAACAGACAAAAACATAGACTTAAATACAGATTTCTTGAAAACAGTTGGCAAAGTTGTATCAGGAGTGCTTTATTTGTACAATGAATCACTATGAAGGTACATCAAGACTGGCTTTGATTTCTTTAACTAACACTTCTCTTAAAAGACAGCAGAGTTCTTTACTCAAACTTGGTGGCAAAACCTCAGACTTATCTAGCAAGTAAACCAAAAACTTCTTTATATTAGAAAGTGGACCAGAATGGAAAGTAAGCTCACAACTTCTTAGTAGTAGTGTGTTGGCAGATTTCTTTTCCTCCTAAGTATACCAGACAATTGGCTTTTACTTTTGAACCTTTTGGACTGAGGTTTATTCAGCTATCTGGTTTCTATATAGCTAAATATAGAATGCTATTTATAGCAGGTTTGGACCTTGGGGGTCCACCAGACCTTGAGGGTCCACTGGACCTTGGGGGTCCACTAAATCTTGGGAGTCCACTGGACCTTAGGGGTCCACCAGTTTCCTAAATAGTTTTCTGCAGCAGTAGTTGCTGGGCTGGTTACTATACTATACTAAGTATTCATGTCATCTGGTTAAGTTATAATTCTGATGGTATGATTTTGTAATTTATTACAATACTAATACTTTAAATGTCTACATTATCAATATTTATATTATCAATATAGATGTCATCAATTATATATTATTATATATATCAGAGAGGGAGATAGCATCATTCATTGAGTCACAGAGACAATCACTAACCAGATACTAAAATAAATAATCCAATAGTTATAAGACTTCAGTCATATATAGTGTGGTGTGCATTTTGTATAATAACTATATAGTTTCTTGCACACTTGTGAAGTGTGGTCTCGAAATAATGAATTAAATATATTGTTCACGGTCGATTATTGGGTCGGTGGTCACGTGACTGGTCGTTCAATTTGTCATCAAAGTGCGGGTGTTCGGGTCAATGACGGACTCTTCGAATATGACGGCTTAATTGTTTAGTGGTCAATGGCTCTTTTTACTGACGATTTACTTGAACAGTGCAGTGCGCGCTATGGGATGGTTATTCTTAACGGGCGATGGTTGATCAACGTGCATGGGAATGGTTAACGTGGCACGGTCTTGATCCAAATGCGGGCAGGCTGACGATTAACATGCGTTGGAACTTGGGTCTCGAATAATCAGTCTGGGTGGGTCAATTAATGTGGGGGAATGGGCGGTCGATCATTGAACAACGTGGTTTGGATAAGCGGTCTGGGTGGGTCTATTCAATGTGGCGTGGGGAGTGGACAGTCGATCGTGTGGGGGACAGCGATCTTAAACTAAACAGCTCGTGATGCAACAGGAATCATTCGTGGGTTGTACGTTCGATTTGAGAGCGGGCGATAGTTCTTGACTGTCTTCTAGCTTCTGGCAGGTCTCTGTCTGAAATGCGCGGTGGTCCTTAGCGGCAGTTTCTTAATGGTTTCCTGGCGGCTTTCCTTAGTGGCAGCAATTAACTTGACTGACTGACTTGGAAACTTGTGGCGGTCCTTGGCGGCGATCTCCTTAAATTTGGCGGCGAACGTGCAAGAGTAATTCTTTAACTCAAACTTCGTTATCTTGTTCTCAGAATTATTCGGTCTCTTGGAGGCAGGTGTTTCTCTTTAAACTCAAACTGACTGAGGATTTATTAACTGCAGTTGGGGGGGGTATTTAAACAGAGTTGTATGCGGATTTTGCTAAAGTATATGGCTAAGTAATTGGTAATTCCCTGTTCTTGAATTAGTGCGGATTTGGAAGTCAAGTGACTAACTAGTAGAATAAGGCTAATCCTTTGTTTGTGATGAAAAAGGCTAGTTAAAAGGTGGTCACTGTTTGTGCAACTAACTAACTAGATCAAATTTGGCTAATAGAACTGTCACTGTTTAACCTGAAGTTTAGTGTGACAGGGATTATTTCATCTTCTTCTTCTTCCTCATTTTCTTCAGGGTGTCCGGCCAAATCATTTTCTGCAACTTCCAACAGTGAGCTGACTTCAGTTGGAAGTTCTGAAAGTATTGAGGAGGTGTCTGCATGTCTTTCTAGGAGATTGTTGAAGTCCTCCTCCCATTAAACAAATGGGTCGCAGCTATTTCCTTGGTCTTGAGGGGTGATGTCAGTGGTGATGATGTCACCGCTGATGATGTCATCATCAGTGAAAGGCGCGGAGTACTCTTGCTGCTCTTGTGGTCTCCAGTCTATGAGGTTTTCTTCTACAAAATATGGAACATCTGTGGGGTTCTGTGGGGCACAGATCCTCAGAGAAGGGCCTTGGAATAGGGCAATTAACCCTCTAATAAACTGGTCTGGATTATCTTCAAAAGGGGGTTCCAGAGGTCTTGTACTTCTTCACTTTTGACCGGAATGGTAGATTGGGCTTCTTCTGCTACCATTTCTTCTAAGTGGTCTACCTGGCGACTTGACAGCTCTTGAATGTCTGAGGTCTTGACATACTGTAGATTTGGAATGGCACAAGGAGCATGCCTGAAGATTTGATGGACCCTTCTAGCCAATTGCTGCTCATGCCTGTCCATGCATGTGGCGTCTGCAATTTCTTGATGTCTGGCTTCTAGGAATTCTTGGCGGAGGTGGTGTCCCATCTCATACTCCTGCCACATGAGGAGGCATTGAGTGGCCATTGAGATTCTGGTTTCCATTTCGCAGCAGTTCAGAGTGTAGTGGTAGGGGTCTCTTGTATAGAGGTTCAGACTGGGGATTCTTCTAGTGCGCAGTCTCATGGCCCTTCTGATGTCATTGAACATCTGTTCTTGAACTGAGGGTCCTGGATAGCTCCTTGACCTTGCTGTTTGGCGGGTGATGGCAGACATTTGTTTATAGTGAGTCTTCTTGGTTGTGGATGCTGTTGTACCTCTTCTTGATGCTCCTTTTTATACTCTTGAAGGTCTTCTCTTTTGGTCCGGGGTAGGGTCACCTGATTGTCAGTAGTATACCACTGAAGTCATTATGAGTCATTATGAGTTTCTGATGAAGATCATCTTAAGATCAAGATGAATCATGGGTGAGTTATGCCATGCAATTGGTGGCTTGCAGAGTAATGGCAGTCTTCAGGTTCTGATGTCACCAGATTCAAAAGCATCATCACATCTGCTCCTTGTAAAATTATAGCCGTCCTTGGCAGTGGGTTGTACAGGGATTGCGGTATCTTGATTTCTCCAAAGAAGAGGTTGTCAGCGCATTGGCAGGGACTGGCCATCCTCATATAGGGCAGAGGGCCTGTTACTGGACTAACCATCCGGGAGGGGTTCGAACCCAGCTAGTGGCTTCATTTTAGTGTTCTTTGGTCCACTAAATGTTCTGCTGGTTCCGGGGTCCCAAAGTAAACTTCCGATGCTTAAGGCACTGGTTATTGCCGTATGTCATCGACAATTCAAGGAAGTCAATACAGGGATTGGTCAATGTGTTTTGTCTCCCTCGGATAGTAGAGCCTGATGTGGTTGCGGTGTATTCTGGTCTTGAGAATAACTCCATCCAGAGTCTTGAGTTGGTAGGTGTGGTTCGTGAATACTTGGTATATGAGACAGGGTCCTTCCCATTATGGTTCAAGCTTGGCACTCCAGTTTCCTTCTATGATGGTTTGTTAGACCAAGACTTGTTGTCCAATGAGCAGGGGCCCCAAGTCAGCTTTGTGGTCATAGTACTTCTTTTGCCGTTCCTATGCTTGTGTTATGAATCCTCGTGCTTGCTGGCGTACTTTGTGTAACTGGGCAATCTCCTCAGTGACTCATTTCGTCAAATTTGGTTGAACTGGTTCAACGGCATCTTGTGCTTCTTGGCCATACACCAGGTAGAAGGGGGTCTGTTGGGTGGCAGTAGCCTTTGAGGTACGGATACTAAACAGGATTGCTGGAAGGTAGATATCCCAATTCAGTTGATCTTGGGTCCTGCTGAGACCTCGCTTGATGGTCTGGTTCATTCGCTCGGTGAGTCCATTTGCCTGTGGGTGATAAGCTGTTGTTTGCCACAGTTTGATCCTGAAGTTACTTGCAAAGGTCTTCATTGCTTTGTTGACAAATTCTCGGCCTTGGTCTGTGATAATTTCTTGAGGGATATTGTTGCAGCTGAAAATTTCATCATACAGGATTCCAATGATTGTCTGTGCATCGGCAGTCTCAATGGGAAAGGCTTCGGGCCATTTTGTTAGGTGGTCTTCAATGGTGAGAATGTAGCGTTTTCTCTGGCAAGTTACTGGTAGGGGTCCAATGATATTGTGACAAACTACAAAACGTACCACATGAATTATAACTTAGCCAGATGACGTGAACAATAGTCACTAGCATAACTACCCAACTTAGTTACCCAAATGCGCCACCACCTGTATAAATAACTCAGATAGCTAAAGTAGGAAGCACCCCTTACAGTGACCGTAACCCCTTACAGTGACCGTAACCCCTTACAGTGACTGTAACCCCTTACAGTGACCGTAACCCCTTACAGTGACCGTAACCCCATAAATAGCACTCTATACTTAGCCAGATAGCAACCAGGTAGCAACCACAA
>RQIL01000732.1:0-13881 GCA_003951145.1 Jimgerdemannia lactiflua
AAAAAAAAAAAAAGATGGTCCACTCGGTGGCTTGACAGTTCTTGAATGTCAGAAGTCTTGACATACTGTAGATTTTGGATAGCCCAGGGAGCATGCTTGAAGATTTGATAAATTCTTTTGGCCAATTGCTGTTCATGTCTGTCCATGCATATGACATCTGCAATTTCTTGGGAGCTGGCTTGAGAGAATTCTTGGCAGAGGTGATGTCCCATCTCATATTCTTGCCATATGAAAAGACATTCAGTGGCCATTGAGATTCTTGTTTCCATCTCATGGCAGTTCAGAGTATAGTAGTAGGAGTCCCTTGTGTAGAGATTGAGACTTGGAATCCTTCTTGTGTGCATTCTCATAGCTCTTCTGATATCATTGAACATCTGTTCTTGGACTATTGGACCAGGGTGGCTCCTTGATCTTGCTGTTTGGCAGGTGGCAGGCATTGTTTTGTAGTAAGTCTTGTTTGATGTCTGATACTCCTTCTTGATGGGCCTTCTTTTATATCTTCTGAGATATTCTTCTTTTGTCTGGAGTAGGGTCACCTGATTGTGAGTAGTATACTCCTGAGGTCATTATGAGTTATGATGAGTTCAGCTAAAGATCATCTTCTGATCAAGATGAGTCATGGTTGAGTCACAACTTACAGCTTGTGGCTTGTGAAGGTAAGCAGTCCTTCAGGTTCTGATGTCACCAGATTCAGAGGTATTGTCACATCTGCCCCTTGCAAAATTAGAGCCATCCTCGGCAGTGAGGGTTACATAAGGTAATAAGGTCTTGATTTCTCCAGAGAGTAAGTTTTTGGCACATTTGTGAGAACTGGCCATCCTTGTCTAGGGCGAGGGCTCCCACTGTCATGGCTGGGGGTTTGAACCTCTCAGAAATGATTTTTCTGTAATCTGAGACAATTTCTAGTAGCAACATCTGTTACACTGATGGACTTGAGAAGAGAACCGGTGAATATCAGCTTCTTGGGTTCAACTGAGGCATCCATTATTCTTCATCAGAGATGACACAGATGAAGTGAGGGAGGTTGTTCAAATGTGTTTTGCTTCCCTTGAGTAGTAGAGTCTTATATGGTTGTGATGTATCTTGGTCTTGAGTATAACTCCATCCAGGGTCTTGAGTTGATAGGTGTGGTTCATAAACACTTAATGAATGAGATAAGGTCCTTCCCATTTCGGCTCTAGTTTAGCACTCAAATTTCCTTCTATGATGGTTTGGTAAACCAAGACTTGTTGTCCAATGAGCAGGGGTTCCAGGTCTGCATTGCAGTCATAGTACTTCTTTTGCCATTCTTGAGATTTAGCAATGAATCCACGTGCTTGCTGGCATACTTTGTGTAATCAAGTGATCTCTTCTGTGACTCATTTCATCAAATTCAGCTGGACTAGTTTGGCGGGGTCTTGTGCTTCATGGCCATACACCAGATAGAAGGGGGTCTATTGGGTAGCGGCTGCCTTGGAGGTGCAGATACTGAATAGGATTGCTGGTAGATAGATATCCCAATTGAGTTGATCTCTGGTCCTACTGAGACCTCACTTGATGGTCTGGTTCATTCGCTCGGTAAGTCCATTTGCCTGAGGGTGGTAAGCTGTTGTTGGCTGCAGCTTGATCTTGAAGTTGCTTGCAAAGGTCTTCATGGCTTTGTTGACAAATTCCCGGCCTTGGTCTGTGATGATTTCCTTGGATACACCATGGCAGCTGAAAATTTCATCATACAGGATCCCAATAATTGTCTGGGCATCAGCAGTCTCAATTGCCAAGGCTTCTGGCCATTTCGTCAAGTGGTCTTCAATAGTGAGAATTTTGCATCTTCCTCGGCTAGTTACTGGTAATGGTCCAATGATGTCTATTCCTAGTCTTTGAAAGGCTCCAGCTGGTGCTGTGATTGGCATTAGTAGTGCTCAGTCAGTTGGCTTTTGTCGGTATCTTTGGCAGGTATCACATTGCTGAATGTGTGTTGAAATTTGTTTCCTCATCTTGGCTCACTAGTATCTCTTCTTGATTCTTGCAATAGTAGCGCCAATTCCTCGATGTGCATTCTGGTCATGATTTGTTGTCAGGATTTTTGGTATCTCTTCTTCTCTTGGGACATGGGTGTACTGATCTCCTTCTACTCTCCAAAGTTTGCCATCACCTTCTTGAAATTTCTTGAAGTTTCTCTGAATGAACAGCTTGTAAGCTGGCTGAATTCCTTTCTGGTACAGTTCTTGGTTTATTTGGGCAGGCGGAAAGCAGTCTTCTCTTGTGGGGGCTCCTTCCCTTGAGTTTGGGAGATTCTTGACAGGGTATCTATATTGGAATTCTTGGCACCTTTCTTATAGACAATGGTGAACTGGTATTCTTGCAGTAATATGATCTATCTGGCAAAGATTCCTGAGGGCTCCAGCTTCTTGAACAACCATTGTAGGGCTTGATGGTCACTGATGAGGGCAAATCTCTTCCCCAGGAGATAGTGTCGGAAGTGATCTACTGCCCATACTACTGCAAGGCATTCTAGTTTGGTGGCTCCATAGTTTGCCTGTGTCTCGTTTGTGGCCTTGCTAGCATACTCAATGACATGTTCTTTCTTCTGGTCATCTTGCTGGGACAGAATTGATCCAAGTCCAAGGGCTGAGGCATCAGTTGCCAGGATAAATGGTTTGTCAAAGTCTGGCCACACTAGGATGGGGGCTTCAGTGAGGGCCTTCTTGAGTAGGTTAAATGATTTCTACTGATCTTCTTTCCAGTAGAAGGGTTGATCTTTCTTGGAGATATCCTGCAATGGGGCTACCTTGTCTGAAAATCTTAGTATAAATTGCCAATAGTATGATGCTAATATGAGGAAGGATAGGGTCTCTTTTGCTGAGGTTGGGGTTGGGTAGTTCTTGACTTTCTCCACCTTGTGTGGGTCAGCATGTGTTCCTTGAGCTGAGACAATATATCCTAGATATTTGACTTGATATTTTCCAAAGAAGCACTTCTTGGCATTGAGCCTGAGTCCTGAGCTTCAGATAGTATCAAATACTTCATGGAGGTCTTGCAAATACTGCTCAAATGTCTCAGAGTAGATGATTACATCATCTATTTAGACTAGCACATTTCTTTCAATGAGGTCTCCATAGACATGGTTCATCATTCGTTGAAATGAAGCTGGTGCATTGCAAAGTCCAAAGGGTATCTGTAGGTATTCATACTGTTCTCATCTGGTGATGAAGGCTGTCTTGCAGATATCTTTCTTAGCAATGGGGATTACTTGAAATCCTTGAAACTGGTCTGTGGTGGTCATGTTCTTGGCTTTTCCAAGAGCATTGATGAGGTCATCTATTCTTGGCAGCAGATAGACATCTTCTGTAGTGACTTTGTTGAGTTTCCTGAAATCCACGACTAATCTCCATCCTCCTTTCTTTGGCATGATAATTGCTGGTGAAGCCCAGGGGCTTGATGAGAGTCTGATAACTCTATTCTGTAACATTTCTTCTATATGTTGCTGTTCAAACTTGATCAAATGGTGTGGTGTTTGATAGGGGCGCTGTCTGATTGGTTTTGCATCTCTAGTATGTATAATGTGTTCTCCATATTGATATGGTGGGAAGTTATTATATGTGGTGGTAAATATATCCTTGTATTCTTCTATCAACTCCTGTATCTGCTGTTGCTGGTCCTTGGTTAAAGTTGTCTCAATGTCAATGGCTTTGATTCAGTCTCACCGGAGAGGGCTTGCCATTTCCCAAGAACTCAAAGACTTCTTCCTCATAAGTGTCTATCAGTGGTTCGAAATATCCCACTATTGTTCCTTTGGGGATTGTTACTATCTCAAAGTCCAGGTTCTTGATGGGTATGTGGATTGGTGACATCTGGTCATAGATTCGTTCTTCTGCCAGAAGAAGGTGATACTTCTCTTTAAGCTCCAGAGATGGTTCAAATATCAGGTTGTTGGCTTCTACTAGTAAGTACACATCAAGACTTCTTTATTGATAGGGCTTCAAAATGATGTCTTCTCTTGCTCGGATGGGGTGGCAGATGTGTGGTCCCATTTATCTGAATTGAGCTACTCTTACTAGGTGAACTTTGATGGGTGGTGTCTGAGGGTCTCTGTTGGTGCTTCCAAATCCTCCTTGTCCTCTCTTGGTGGTCTCCAATTGCTTTACTTCTTGAATGGTTGGCTGAGATACCTTGATGAACAGAATTTGACAGATGGGTTCCAAGGGGTTGAAGCTTTGGTGATTTCTACTGTTGTTGCAGATGATGACCTTCAGGGGGCCTCAATAGTCTGGATCTATAACTCCTCCTTCTACTGTGATTCCTTTGGCTGCCAGGGAGGATCTTGATGCTAGTTGTCCATAGTGTCTGGGTGGTATAGTGAGTGCAATCTGCATGTCAAAGGTCCTGGTACTTCTTGGCCAGATCAATACTTGATAGGGGAGACTGAGATTATATCCAACTGATCCTTCTGTATGAGCCAGAGGTGGTTGAGCCTATGGTGACAGTAACTTGACTTATGTGACTGGCTGAGTCTTGAGGAAAGGTGCTTCAGTAGCCATTATTGTAGGTGAGAACTCCATTCGCTTGGGTTTGAAGAATGGCCAATGTGCTCCAGTCTTTGGGTTTCTTGTGTAATTGAATCCAGTCTTTCCAAGTGGGTCCAGGGCTTCCATGAGGTTAAAGGCAAGGTTGACTCCTTCTTAACTTTGATGGAGGTGGCAGTACCAGCAGACAATGGCAAGAATTTCCAATGGCAGATCCCAGATATTGGTCTTGTTCTTGGCTTTGCAGATTCCTTCATGGTTGATCTCTTTACATTTGTGGCAGGCCCAGTGGATTTGAGGTTCTTGCAGAGTAGGGTCCTTTCTCTTGACTTAGCTCTTGTGGACATCTTCACTGAGGTGAATACTTTGATGTTTGCACCAGTAACAGGTGAAGGTCCTTCCACAATCACAGTATCCTTTCTTGACAAAGTCCTCATTTCACTGCTTGACTTCCTTGCTGGTGGGATATCTTTTTTGATACTTGTCATAGGTAGGCAGAGTGATCTGGAGGGCTCGAGTAATTGTGTAGAAATTGTTGTTCTTGCCTTCAACTGTAACAGTCTCCAATGGTTGGCGGAAAATAATCTTCTCTTCTTCTTTGTAGGTCTTCTTGAATACCTTTGGAGTTGGTGGTTGTGCTTGTCTAAAGGGTGGTGCTCGCTTCAACTCATCCTTGTCTTTGATTGGTAGCATTGGAACTTTCTTGAGGTCTAGAATTCAGCAATTGTTGCAATCATCCTCTGGTGTATAGAATTGATTATAGTGCTCACATGTCTAGGTGGAAGGCTTGCATGATTCGATTTTCTACTAGTGGTGGTGGAGGTTGTGTGGATGGTCCAGCAGATTCAAATGCTGTGATGGCTCTATCAATATTGGCTTCCAGACCTTCAACATTGATGACTCCAACAAAGGCATCTTTTTGTTCTCCTTCTTGATCTCCAGGGATATCCAAGTCACTTCCCAATTCTTATAGGAAATTCGCTTCACTTTCATCCTCAGTGGTAGTGGGTATATCACCATATCCTTGCCATTCAGTTTCTGAAGTCTGATTTGTCCTCTTGGATGATCCTTTCGAATCAATGGGCACCTTGTGCTTCTGTCCATGGATGGAGAAGACCAGAAGTTGTCTCTTGATGTCCACATTGGCTCCAACTCAGCTCAATCAATCTGTTCCTAAGATCAAATCATAGGAGGTAGCGGGGGTCACAATAGCTGGAGGTACATTAAGGCAGGCCTTCCCAACTTGAATAGGGATATTCCAGCAAGTCCAAGGGGGGTAGATGCTGATCCATCTGCCATGATGACTCTTGCTTTGGTTCCTTTATCAATTTCCCATCCAATTCTTTCAAGCATTCGCTGGGTGATGATGCAAACTGCTGCTCCAGTGTCAACAAGGATTCTGGTATTTTCTTCATATACTTTTCCACTGGCAAGTCTTGTGGACTGGTGTTCTTGATGCTGACTTTCTTGAACCATATGAATAGTACTGGGCTCTTGAGTATGTGGTCCTTGGACAGGAAGTCTCTTAGTATCTTCCTTGGCTTCCTTCAGGAATTTTCACCTGACTTCTGGTGTATTCTTGAGGACTTGTTTGACTGTGAGGCCAGCATCTTGAAGGCGGATGTGTTCCCAAAGTGAGGCTGCTGTATGGGGCTTGCTACTCCTTCAATGCTTGGGTCCTGTGTAGCAGGGTTTCTCATTTCTGTTGGGCATCTCATCAGCTGAGGATTCTATGCTCATTTGCTCATCTTCTTCAAGGGTAGGCAGGGTAATGCTTGGGGTTATCCTAGATGGTCCAGCTTCTGGTTCAGGGGTGTTCCTTCTTGCTCACTTCTCCTGTTCTGGTGGAGTATCCGAGGAGGAATGGCCATGTCTGGGATGCTTGCCTGTGGTTATGGTTACTGGCAATGGTGGTGGTGGGGGATTCCTTGGTGGTCTTCCTCATCCTCTTCTCAAAGCAGGTACTGCATCTGTTTCCCAAGTTACCCTAGAAGGATATCCTTCAAAGTATGGAGATGAATCTCTTTGATCTTGAAGCCAGGCTAATTCTTCTTTCATTTCTCAGGTCTCTTCATCTACTTGAATGAGGTTGACATTTCTATCATTGGTCTGAGTAGCTGGTCTTCTTGGGCAGTACTTCTGGATATGACCTTGATTTCCACAGTTGAAGCAAGTAGGGCCATTGGAGCTGGTTGCAGATGGGCCTGAATGTGTGGCTGGTGATACTTGAGCAGGACTTCTATTATCTTGTTGCCAGTAGTCTGATTTATTATCTCAGCAATAATCTTGCTGTCTTCCTTCTCCTTGGTTCTTTAGCTGGGCAACCACAATGGCTAGGTCCTTTATTTGCTTAGTGAGCATTATCATAGGATCCTCTTGAATTCTTGGTGGGGACTGTTGCTGCTGCTGTGGCCTAAATGAAGTCGGATTTGGGGCTGCTGGTCTATTCTCATAGTTGGCTAACTGGGCTCTGAGGTAGGCATTCTCCTGCTCTACTGTAGTTGTTCTGCGGATCCTTGGGGATTCAGCTCAGGCTGGTTCACGATATTCTGGTACTTGTGGAGCTTGTCTATAGTCTGCTTCACAACATCCTTGTGCTCTAGCAACTTGCTGCTCAATACTCCAATATCCCATTCTCATAACTTGCCTTCTGAGCTCTGGGAATAGGCCATTGAGAAAGGTGGTTGAGGCTAGGGCTAGTTGGACTGCAGGCTGTAAGTTTGCTCTAATCATCTGTGCTTGAATTTGATGGTAGAAACTCTTGGGGGTTTCATTAGCAGCTTGACTTATATAGGTCAGAGCCTCCTGTGCTTCTTGTTGGTACTCAAAACCATTGAACTAGGCACAGAGCCAGGCTTTGTGAATTTCATATCTTGCTCCCAAATGTCTACCAGGTTGAAGGCCATCGTCTTGTTCTTGTGTATGAATTTCGCCTCCATCTTACTTGGCTTGGTTGTATTTCTGCAGGGCTGGTCCTCTTAGGAGTGACTCCACAATTCTGAGTTTTCTTGCAGCACCCCATTGTTTGGTGGCTGCCTGAACTTCAATTTCTCCAAAGAACTCCTCAATATCTTCATTGTCTGCTCCATGGAATTTCTGTAGGTAGCTTATATCTGGCTTGTCGTCTTCACTATCTGAGTATTGTTCAGGGGTAGGGGGTCTGGTAGATCCTTGAAGTAGTGGTATAGGTGCTGGTACTTGATGAACTGGTGGTGCTGGCAGGGGGCAGTGTCTTGGTGAGGGTGTAGGGGTTCTGGCTCTCCTAGTCAATGCTGGGATAGATATCCTAGATGGTGGTGGGGGTCCTCTGATTGACTGCTGAAGGTTACTATGCACTGAGACACTGGGTAGGCTGAAGGCTCTTCTCTCTTATAGATAGTGGTGGGGTGTGAGTGACCAAGGTGCTGATGCTCAGGCAATTGAAGGTACAAGAGGACTGATATAGCTGATGTCAAATTCGTCAAATTCGTCTACTCCTTGCTGTTGTGAAGTACTGAGGTCTTGTTTGGCTTGCTGAGGGTCTGTATCACTGTCTGGGTGATAATGTGGGCTGAATTCTCCTCCTGGATAATATGGATGACAGTCTCCTTCTCTTTCCGATATTTCAAAGTATACTCTGTCTAATGGTGTAGCTCAGGTGATGGCTGTGGTAATGTAGTCACTTCTGTCTGAGTTCTTTCTGTAGATGAGGGTCTGGTATTCTTCAGGAAGGTCTTGGTCTTCCTCTTCTTCTTGGCCTAGGTCTTGGATCTTGAGGGGCTCTGGTTCTGCTCTGAGTTGTCTTCTTTTCCTTGAGGTTAAACCATAATCTGGGTCACTTCTGTCTTCTGATTCAGTTTTCTGACTACTAGTTCTGAAGAGAGATCTGGCTGCTGTTCTGACAAGAGTATGGGCTTTCTTTTCTACTGAAGAGGGCTGTTGCTGGCCCTGAACTGGTTGCTGACTAGGTCCTCCTGAATTATCCACTGTAGATGGCTACTGGGTTCTTGAGCCAAATGGTCAAGTCTTTAGAAAACTTTTCCAGTTGAGCCCCCAAAATGTGGTGTGTAATTTGTATATCTTCTTGTTGAAACTGGAACTAATTGCTTCAAAGTATGGCTTCAATGTGCCACTTGAGTAAGTGCGCGATGTAACTTAGAGTGATTTACAGATCATTGGTCACGTGACGATCATTCGATATGTCATCAAAGTTTGATAGTGCATTGTTTGGGTCAGTGG
This sequence comes from Jimgerdemannia lactiflua, assembly GCA_003951145.1. Taxonomy (NCBI): domain Eukaryota; kingdom Fungi; phylum Mucoromycota; class Endogonomycetes; order Endogonales; family Endogonaceae; genus Jimgerdemannia; species Jimgerdemannia lactiflua. The sequence goes on from RQIL01000732.1 coordinate 8,721, forward strand.
CTCAATAGTGGCTCAGAGGCTCAATTGTTTAGTGGTTGATAGCTCTTCTAGCAATTATTATCTCTTAGTGGGCAGTTGGAACTTGTCTTGAATATGCGGGTTAATTGGTCAACTTGAATTAAGCAGTCTGGGACAGTCATTCAATGTGCGGCAGGCTGGGTCCAAATATCTGTGGTCAGGAACTTCAATGTGGTGGGCAATCTTGATCCAAATATGGAAGGTCATTGATCATAGTGGCAGTGGCTATCTTGGATTATGCAGTCTGAGTGGGTCTATTAATGTGGTGGTGGACTTGAATAGGCAGTTTGTGGTGCAGTGGGGAATCATTCATTGATCGTATCGTATGTTTGATTAACTTGAGAGACGGGTCTCTGGCAGTCGTTCTAGTATCCTGGCGGTCCTTTAACTTAAGTATCCGGGGTCTTGTATCCTTTTCATGGTAGTAAAACTTGAAATTCAGGTGGTCTGTGGTCTTGAATCCTTTTTCCATGGCAAGAGAAATTCTTTAACTCAAACTTCCGAGTGATCATTGCTCCAGGTCGTTATCTTGTTCTCAGAATTCCAGCTCTCTTGGAGACAGTGGTTTCTCAGTAATCCTTTTTACTTTAAACTTTAACTGACTGAGGATTTATTCACTGCAGTTTGGGGGGGATATTTATACAGAGTTGTGTACAGATTTTGCTAAGTATATGGCTAAGTAATAGGTAATTCTCTGCTCTTGAATTAGTGCAGATTTGGAAGTCAAGTGACTAACTAGTAGAATAAGGCTAATTCTTTGTTTGTGATGAAAAAGGCTAGTTAAAGTGCAGTCACTGTTTGTGCAACTAACTAACTAGTCAAATTTGGCTAATAGAACCATCACTGTTTAACCTGAAGTTCAATGTGACTGGAATTATATCATCCTTCTCCTCCTCATCATTTTCGGGAAGTCTACCCAAATCATTTTCCCCAACCTTCAAAGTTGAGCTGAGGTCAGTTAGGAGTTCTGAGGGTAAAGAAAGGGTACCTTCAGAGTGTGCCAGGAGATTATTGAGGTCTTCTTCCCACAAAACAAATAGGTCGCCATTATTTTCTGTACCTTGGTCTTGAGAAGTGATGTCAGCAGTAGTGATGTCATTATTGATGATGTCATCAGCAGTGAAAGGTGCAGAGTATTCTTGCTGCTCTTGAGGCCTCCAGTCTATGGTGTTTTCATCCACAAAATAAGAAACATCTGTGGGATTTTGAGGGGCACAGACTCTCAGGAGAGGGCCTTGGAATAGAGCAATCAAACCACAGATGAACTGGTCTGGATTGTCTTCTAGGAGAAGGTGCCAAAGGTCTTGCACTTCTTCACTCTTGACTGGGATAGTATATTGGGCTTCTTCTGCTACCATTTCTTCAAGATAGTCTACCTGGTGGCTTGACAGTTCTTGAATGTCAGAAGTCTTGATATACTGTAGATTTGGGATAGCCCAGGAAGCATGCCTGAAGATTTGATGAATTCTTTTAGCCAATTGCTATTCATGTCTGTCCATGCATGTGGCATCTGCAATTTCTTAGAAGCTGGCTTGAGAGAATTCTCGGCAGAGGTGATGTCCCATCTCATATTCTTGCCACATGAAAAGATATTCAGTGGCCATTGAGATTCTTGTTTCCATCTCACAGCGGTTCAGAGTATAGTGATAGGGGTCCCTTGTGTAGAGATTGAGACTTGGAATCCTTCTTGTACACATTCTCATGGCTCTTCTGATATTATTGAACATCTCTTCTTGGACTGTTGGACCAGGGTGGCTCCTTGATCTTACTGTTTGGTAGGTGGCAGGCATTATTTTGTAGTAAGTCTTGTTTGATGTCTGATACTCCTTCTTGATGGGCCTTCTTTTATATCTTCTAAGGTCTTCTCCTTTTGTCCAGAGTAGGGTCACCTGATTGTAAGTAGTATACTCCTAAGGTCATTATGAGTCATGATGAGTTTGGCTAAAGATCATCTTCTGATCAAGATGAGTCATGGTTGAGTCACAACTTGCAGCTTGTGGCTTGTGAAGGTAAGCAGTCCTTCAGGTTCTGATATCACCAGATTCAGAGACATCATCATACTATACTAAATCTTTAAAGTATGTTTCAGCTACATGATAGTTACCTGTTCACCATCTGTGCCTGTGCATATGCTCACCCATCATCATTTTATCTTCAGACAATGGAATTGGCAACAATGGAGCATACACACTTATCAAGTTTTTGAAACAGAATGTAACTCTGACTATGCTAAGTCTCCAAGGTATGCATTAGGTAACAGCTCACTATCTGTGTGTGTTTGCTTACACACTCTCTATTTATCTTCAGACAATAGAGTTAAAGATGAGGGAGCATGGGTACTGACTGAGTCTCTGAAGTAGAATATAACCATAACTACTCTGAATCTCCAAGGTAAGTTTGAGCTGCATGATGGGTACCAGCTCACCACCTGTGTATGTTTTCTTGCTCATTCTCTATTCATCTTCAGACAATGGAATTGGTGACAAAGGAGTATGTGCACTTGCTGAGTTTCTGAAGCAGAACACAGCCATGGCTATACTGAATCTCCAAGATATGTTTGAGCTATATGATGGGTAAGAGCTCATAACTCATGCATGTTTTCTAATCTATTATCTATTTGTCTCTTCAGGTAACTACATTGGAGATGAGAGATCATGTGTACTAGCTATTTCTCTGAGGCAGAACATAACTGTAAATATGCTGAATCTATAAGATATGTTTGAATTCTGTGAACTGATGTTTGGAAGAACTTATATATATTTGCTCATCTATTCTCTTCATCTTCAGACAATGGAATTGGTGACCAGAGAGTATACATACTATCCAAATCTCTAAAGCAGAACCTGGCTGTGACCACCCTGAATCTACAAGATATGTTTGAATTGTATAAACTGCTCTTTGCAGCTGCATAATGGGTACCAGCTCACCATCCATACATGTTTTCACTGTTCATCAGGCAATCAAATTAATGACAAAACATCAGAAGGTATTACTAAGTTATTGGAGCAGAATGCATTCTTGGCTAAGTTGAAATTCAATCTCAATGGTATATAAGAGTGAAATGTTGTTTACTACTTATGCCAAGATACTCGACTCAAGACCTTCAAATACTGTCTGGGTTTTATGAAACAGCCTCAAGCCAATTGCTACTAATTCAATTTATGGATATAATCAAAAATTGTAAAGTCAATATCATGTCAAAGTTCAAGTCTGGCTTCTCAAGTAATGATGAAAAACTTGTGGAGTGCTTAACAATACTTCAAATTACTGAACTCATAGCTTGTATGACTTGGATACCTTATTATGAATTTACTCTGCTTGAAAAGCTAGGTGAAGGCAGATTCGGCATGGTATATAAAGCCAAAGTAAATGATAATTAGAAAGGAGGAATATTTGTTGTATTGAAGATATTGAAAGGAAAAGATCAAGTAATAGATCAACTCCAGATTAAGGTAATTACAAGTTACTCACTTGTATCTGCAGAAATTGTTTATTATATTTCTTTTCTATAACTCACTCATATTGGGCAACCTCACTCTACTTCTCTCACTCTACTTCTTATGCAGGTACCAGTCAATATCTATCTTTGACTCACCAAAAAATCTTGCAGAGCATCAATGCCAGTAATGATAGGGTTATCAATATATGATACTAGTGCTCTCAAATGAATCAAATCAATTTAAATCAAATTGAATTAAGAGTGATTCGAATCCAATCAAATTGATGATTTTTCAATTTAAATTGGGTTCGAATTGAATTGAGTTCAAATTGAATTGAGGTCTGATTCAAAATATTCAAATCAAATTGAGGTCTGATTCGATTCAAAATTTGAAATATAATAACTTGATGAAAACATGTATGTTAGTGTGTTTGATTCACCTTGATAAGGTAAATCCAGTACAATAAAGGTTATTAAATTTGAATATGTATTCATCAAGTTATTGAATTTCAAAAAAATTTAGATTCATAATTATTAGTAGCTTACATGATGTATTAATCTTTTATTTATTATTCACATATACAGCACTCATGATACATTCTACTCACCTAACATATTTAGCACTTGTGACACTTGTCTGACACTTGTCTGATACTTAGCACCTAGCAGTACATCTGGCTGCAGTAATAGCCAACTAATGGAAATCTGACACTGAAGCTATTATTATCATAATATCTACCATAAGTGGTACTATAGAAGACATATCTTATATACTTGATTGCAATATGCTTGATTGTATATATATTGTTGTGAGTTGTATCACATGTGAGTTTTGAATTCAATTTGAATTGCGACTTGATTTTATTTGATTCAATTCATTGGAAGTGGCAAATCCAGTATATACAAGATTATTAAATTTAGGCATATTTTTGTTGAGTAATTGAATTTTAAAAATTTAGGTGTGAATAGAAATTGAAATTAAATTTGATTCATTGGGAGCACTATATGATATGACCAGTTGTTATATTATAGTGATGGAATATGCTGCCAGTGGTGTCCTTACACAACTTCTCAAGAAGTCTCTGCATTATGCTGACTTGATTTACAATGACTTGCACTCTAGAAACATTGTATTCCTCAGTGAAACCTATACCAACCCTATGATATTGATGTTGGTATAAGTAATACTGTGCAATATTTCAATATATATAATGGCCAAATTTATGACTAGATGGAATATCTTCTATCTGAAGTATTTAAGAAAAATTCAATATATATAAAAAAATCTAACATATGTTACCTTGGAATGCTTCTATGGTAACTTATGGTAAGATTCTGCCCTTGTGGAAATGCAATGTTTCTGTCCAATACAACCTCTCATGAATTGTGTGAGGAATCTGTTCCTGGTATACTATCTGAACATTTAGACATCTACAAGAGATGTTGGATGTGCTCCAGGCAAGAATGCTTGGGGGAGTAGGTAATGAGTGGCTTACATTGGGGTGGATTGTTGCAGTGTGGGTGGGAATGGCAGGTCACTGGCTAGCAGTGTTTAAGGAAGGAAGGAAGTCGACATGGGAAGAGAAGATGGCAAGGTGGTGGTGGTTGATGAAGGATATTCTGATGGGTTGGCAGAGGGGATGGGGTCCTGGAGAGGGGGGCCATAGGAAGTTAGTGGAAGTTATATGTAGTAAGAGTGAGGGC
>RQIL01000743.1:0-13878 GCA_003951145.1 Jimgerdemannia lactiflua
ATATATATATATCCTTTCACAAGTTGACTGCTAGCTGGCATTCTACAAACATATTACTGTACCTGTCCTATTCTTCCCTCTATACAATGGGGGTAATCTGAGAAACTTTCTCAATATGGGCTACCCATATATCTGTTATTATATTATGCTGTAAGATCCTCCACCATAGGATCTAGTGCTTTGGCTGAAAAGTTTTGTGAAGCTGAGTAAGAGCTGGCTATACTTGATTGGCTTCTTAATTCCAGCCAGGATCCAAAGTCACCCATTTCAGTAGTCCATCATATTCTATCTGTCTCTTCTGAAGAAAGCCCTTGCCTTCTTGAATTGTATACTTACTGGCAGGCTCACTAGCATATATAGTACCTTGAAAGGAATCTGGAATCATCAGTGGGTCAGCCTCAGCATCCAGTTGGCAGCCCATTAACCCTCAGCTCTCTGCAATGTTATGCCACAGCCCTTTATAGCATACTAACTCCAGAGACATATCTCCTAAAAAGAAGTCCAGCCCATTGGACTCTCTTGATATATATTGTGATATACACAATCAACAATGTAGAGTATGAGTGACTGCTAAGATCAGATGACATATGGCATAACAATCAAGTAAACAATCTAATACATCAAGTGACTATCTCAAAAGAAGCAATGATAACCTGAGCTGAAACAAAGAACATGTTATTTAAAGGATGCAGCCTCAGTCTCAAGAACCAGTACCAAAGAACAAGTACTCTACACACAATGCCTCCCACCTGCCATTCCAACCAGACCTCCCACTATTCTACCCCTTTGCTAAGTCTCAAGACCATTATCTTTGATGCCATCAAGAAGACTATCTGGCAACCAGATACCTCAGACTATCTGAATTTCTATACTGAAGACCTTGGATATTTCATCAACTACCAGTACATTATGGCCCAGTAGCTCAAGGACACCACTGACTAGATGACTCTCTGGCATGACTACAAAATTAGCCACTGCCTCTACAATGAAACCCAAGAAGATGACTGAGAAGACCTTGCTGCTGAACTGTTAACCACCAGCCGACTTATCAAGAGAGCCCTCTGTATCCACCAAATCTTCTGCCATGTTCCCTGGGCTATAATATACTTGCAAGGAGTAACTACCAAGAACATTGTCTGCCTTACTACTGAAGAAGCCAGTTGGGTAGAAGCCGAAGTAGCTAATTATATTGGAAGCAACTGTGTTGCTATAGGAAGCCAATAAACTGAACCCACTTTACTAGGCTTCCACAGTACACTCCTTCGAGACAACCACTAAGGTCACCTTATGAGCCTTATGGAGATATTCAAAGGACCACCTATTACCATTGAGGTACCTTCTGGAGCTACCCCAACTACCCACTATCCTGTCAGCCTTGACTTGTATCATATCATTTAGGAGCCAAATTAAGAGAAAGCTCAAGAAGTCCCTATCTTTGAAGAGGAGATCCAAGAACTCTAAGACCCTGCTCCCAAAGCAGTCCCCTCTGACACTGAAACTGATGAGTCATCAGAAGAAGAAGAAGAGCAATAGAGAGTTTGTCAGTCCTCTGTCCACATCCAAGCTATTCAAGAATTGGAGAATGTCATTGAAGATGATTGGCCACTATTCTATCCCCTCACCTCTTGGCTAGCACTTCTACCCTTCGAAGAGCAGAATGATAAAGTCACAATCCAGCAAGATGATTTGCTTGCTACTGACGAAGGGTACTATACTCTTTAAAGTACAGATCAGCATCTTCTTGTTGCTTACAAATACCCCCCTATACAAGTGTATTATAGTTTAATCTCATATAGATAGCTGCCTCAAATATTTCTTGTCAGCAACCTTCATGTCTGCATTTAGTATAAATAATCATTACAACTGCATTCAGAGTAAACAACCCACACAACCATATCTAGTGTAAATAATCAATACAACTATTTTCAGCAATGCTCAGCACATGTCTGTTTTCAGCGATGCTCAGCACACATCTGTTTTTAGTAATCTCACCCTTCACATCTATATCCAGCATAAACAACTACTGCATCTGTATTCAGACATCTGTCACAGCCAGTAATAATAGCATACTTAGCCACATAATGTAACAACTGCACTATAGTTAGCCAGATAGCAACCAGCCAGTGAACTTGTATAAAATAGCCCTGAAGAACAAGTGAATAAACCCTCAGTCAATTGGCTTTTATCTGAACGATGAGAAGTTTAGTATAAGATAAACCAACTTAAGTTTTTGAGAAACTTTGGGAAAGACTCCAAGAGACTGGAATTCTGAGAACAAGACAACTAAAGCAACAATTGCTTGAGGTTTGAGTAAAAGAATTTCTCTTGCTGCTGTTAAGAAACTGACTGCCACAAACTTCAAGGACTATCAGGAAAACTGCTCTGTTCAGCTCAGGAAAGCCGCTGCCAAGTTAAAGGAAACCATCACTAAGATCCCATTACCTGCACATTCAGACTGACCACTCATTTGAACCATTATTTAGACAACACATTCACCCTACATTTAAGATTCAAGACCCATATATTCAAGTATAAAGACCCCTGAGACCCAAGGAACCCAAGAATACCCACTGTATAGGATACTAGACTGATGCCCACCAGCACAGTCACCATTCACTCAAGTTAACAAGTCAGACAGATGAGCAAGCTGTTGACTTCTGTTTTTTTACCTGCTGCACCATAAACCACTGAATTCAAGAGTTACCAACTGATTGATCAACTATTATGGACCCCCTATGTATTTCAAGATACAAGTCCTGCATGCTTCGATAATTGACCCACATATTCAGCCTATATACCCAAGTTATTGCTACCAAGAATGTCCTTCCAGCACAAGTGATCGGACCATCAACCACTAAACAACCGAGCCACCATATGAATCGAATGAGCTGATCATGTAACCATCTACTCAGAGTTCCTTTTATCTTGATATACATACTGCACACTTCATCAAGTGGCACAATTGAGCTGTGCTTGAAGCATATAGTTATACAAATCGCATATTCCATTTTGGGGGCTCAACTGGGAATAGTTTTCTTAAAAAAGACTTGACCTTTTGACTTAAGAATCCAGCAGTCATCTACATTAGAGACTCCAGGAGAACCCAGCCAGCAACAAGTTCAGGAATAGCCCTTTTCAGTAGAAAAGAAGGCCCACACCATTGTCAGAACAGCAGCCAGAACCCTTTTCAGAAGTAGTAGCCAGAAAACTGAATCAGAGGACAAAAGTGACCCAGATTATAGCTTGACCTTAAAGGAAAGAGGATGATTCAGAAGAGAACCAGAACCCCTTCAGCTTCAAGACCTAGAAGAAGACCTTTCTGAAAAGTATCAGACCCGAATCTATAGGAAGAACTCTGACCAGAGTGACTATATCACTACAGCCATCAATTGAGCTACTCCTCTAGACTGAGTTTACTTTGAAACATCTGAAGGAGAAGAGGACTACCACACATACAACTTGGAAGATGAGTTCAACCTATATTATCATACTGATAGTAACCCAGACTTCCAGCAAGATGAACCAGACCCCACCACTTCACAGCTGCAAGGAGCAGATGAATCCATCATCAGTTACATCAGTCCACTTACACTATCAATTATCTGAGCTTCAGTACCCTGGTCTCTTACCCTCCACTACTATCTCCAAGAAACCAGATCTCCTACACCACTAAGATACCACCCCCTGCCTATACCCCCTGTACATTGAGCACCTTCACCATCTCCTTCCCCACAAGGACTTTCAAGGAATACCACTTCTGAACCAGACTCAGACTATGAAGATAGTGAATATGAGCCAGACATGAGTTATCTCCAGAAGTTTCATGGAGCAGACAGTGAAGACATTGAGGAGTTCATTGGAGAAATCGAGATACAAGCAGCCACCAAGCAATAGAATGCCCAAAGATAACTCAGAATCATCAAGTCACTCTTGAGAGGCCCAGCCCTACAGTGATATAATCAAGCCAAGGTCATTGGAGGAAATATTTATAGACAAGAATGTGCCAACCACCTTCAGAATGCAGACTATCCCCAAAGATGTGTCATCCACAAGAACTGGCTCTGCATGCAGTTCAACAGTCTCGAGCGACAACAAGAAGTACAGGAGGCCTTGACCTATATGACCCAGGCACCCAATAAAACCCCAAAGAGTTTCTACCATCAGATTTAAGCTCAAATGATCAAGGCAAATCTCCATCCCACAGTTCAACTGGCACTGGCATCTACTATCTTCCTTAATAATCTATACCCAGAGCTCAGCAGGCAGCAAGAGTATCATGAGCCAGCTAGAGTTGAACCTCCAAGAATTCGAGGACCTACTACAGCAGAGCAGGAGAACACATTCCTCAGAGCCTGGTTGGCCAACTATAAGAACAGACCCCCATCTTCAACTCCAGCCCAATTCAGTCAGCAGCTACAGCAACAGCAGTAGCAGCCAAGAGCTCAAGAAGACCCAATGACCATGCTCACCAAACAGATAAAGGACTTAGCCATCACTGTGGCACAGCTAAAGAACCAAACAAGATTACTGTCATAACAATAGGCCAGACTACCAACAACAAGACAATAGGAGTTCTTCTCAGGCACCCTCAGCTACAACTATAGGCTCAGCCACAACAGATCTCCATACCCCTACCTGTTTCTACTGTGGAAATCAAGACTACATCCAAAGGCACTGCCCAAGGAAGCAAGCTACTCAGTCTAATGACAGAAATGTCAACCTCATTCAGATGGATGAAGAGACTTGAGAAATGGAAGAAGAAGCAGCCTGGCTCTATTGTCAAAATAACACTTATCCATATTATGAAGCCTCTCCATCCAAGGTAACTTGGGATGCTACCCCAGCCCAGACCAGAGGATGAGGAAGACCACTAAGGACTCCACCACCATTGCCGGTAACCATAACCACAGGCAAGCACCCAAGATATGGTCACTCTTCCTCAGACACTCCCCAGAAAAATGACAAGTAAGTCAGAAGAGACACCCCTGAGTCTGAAGCTGGACCATCAAGAGTATCAAGAACTACTTCTCTGCCTGATCTTGAAGAAGATGAATATATGAGTGTAGAGTCCTCAGCAGATGAGATACCTATCAGAAATGAGAGATCTCACTCCTAAGGAACCAAATATTGAAGAAGCAGTAAACCTCATGCAGCAGCCTCTCTTTGGGACCAGATCTGTCAACAGAATACAGGCCTCACCATCAAGCAAGTCATCAAGAATGCCTCAGAAGTTAGGCAAAAATTCCTGAAGGAAGCCAAGGAAGCTACCAAGAGACTTCTTGTCCAAGAACCACACACACAAGAGCCCAGCACTATCCATGCAGTGCATAAAAATCAGTGACAAGAACACCAATCCACAAGACTTGCAAGCAGAAAGATGTATGGAGAAAATGCCTGAATTCTTATCGATACTGGAGCAGCAGTCTGCATCATCACCCAAAGGATGCTGGAGAGAATTGGTTGGGAAATTGATGAAGGGACCAAAGCAAGAGTCATCATGGCAGATGGATCAGCATCTACCCCCCTTGGAATTGTATAAGACATCTCCATTTAAGTAAGGAAAGTCTGTCTCAATGTACCTCAAGCTATCGTAACCCCTGTGATCTCCTATGATCTGATCTTGGGAACAGATTGGATGCACTGAGTCAGAGCCAATTTGGATATCAGAAAACAGCTCCTAGTCTTCACCATTTATGGACAAAAGCACAAGATATATTGAGTCAAGAGCATTATCAAGAAAAGCAAGTCAGGCCCCCGAGACTGAATGGCAAGGACATGGTGACACACCTACCACTACCAAGGATTGAGGCCAACTTCCTACAAGAATTAGGAAGTGACTTTGATGCCCCCGGAGACCAAGATAGCGAGCCAGAAGAACTCTTTGTCAGAGTCATTGATATTGAAGGTCTAGCAGTAAATATTGACAGAGCCAACAATGAAAGAGCAGCACTCGATTTCGCAGGACCATCCATACAACCGCTATCCCCACTGATAGAAAACCGAATCTCACGAGCCTTCTACCTAGGCATGTGTGAGAACTTCAACTACTTCTATTCACCAAGGGATGACTGCAACACTTGCCAAGTCCTGGATCTCAGGAAGGTACCAATGCCAACAATTATTAATAAAGATGAATTGAAAAAGACACTAGTCCACAGCTGAGCTCAGCCTCCAACCCCAAAAACCTTTAAGAAGACTTACCAAGAACAGCAAAAGGTCCTCTCCTGCCAATCTATAGAGACCCTCACCATCAAAAGAGACAGAAATAGTTCCTACATCATTACTCGAGCTCTTCAAGTCACCCTGCCCACCTATGACAAATATTGGAAGAGGTATCCCACCAGCAAGGAAGTCAAAGAGCAAAATGAAGGCTTTGTCAAGAAGGGATACTATGATTGTGGGAAGACCTTCATCTATTACTGGTGCAGATACTGAAATATCCACCTCAGTGAGGATGTTCACAGAAGCTGAGTCAAGAGAAAGGACCCTACCTTATAAGAACCTCAAATCCATTGGGCCTATTGGAAGTGCAAGGAAATTAACCACAAAGAAGAATGCAAGTCCAAGACAAGACTACTATTTGGGATCTATTACTGGAAGTTCTTGTCATTATTTGCTGGTATTGCTGCCCACATAAAGGAAAAGAAGAAGTCAATCTTACCTTCACTCTTATAAAAGCTCTGGACCCTCTTGGAAAGACTGGGTTCAATTACATAAGAAACCCAAAGACAGGAGCACATTAGTCTATTTTCAAGCCAGAACGAATGGAGTTTTCACCTGCAATTGCGGCTGCCAGAGAGCTATTCCTCAAGATACTGCTAGTTATCCAAGTCAAGTTGCTTTCACTCTGGGCACAGCCCCCTCTTGTGCAAACAGAAGGATCAGTTGGATATGACCTATGTCTTCTCTACCAGTTAATGATCTAACCCAGAAGTACCAGGACCTTTGATCTGTAAATTGCACTCACTATACCACCAGGACTCTATGGCTAACTAGCATCAAGGTCATCATTAGCAGCTGAAGTAATTATTGTCAAAGGAAGAGTCATCGACCAAGACTACCAAGGTCCCCTAAAGGTCATTATTCATAACCATGGAAGGCACTATCAATACTTCAACCCCTTGAAGGCCATCTGCCAAATCCTCTTCATCAAGACTTCACAACCTACCATTTAAGAGGTAAAGCAGCTGGATAGCACTAAGAGAGGACAAGAAGGCTTTGGAAGTACCAACAGAGACCATCAGGCACCACCTATCGAGGTCCATGTAGCAAGAGTTGCCCAGTTCAGACAAATGAGACCCCACATCTGCTGCTCTATTTGAGCAAGAGAAGACATCATCCTGCAGCCCTACCAGCAAAGAGGTCTTGATGTACACCTCCCTATAGAAGCTGACAACTTGATATTCAAACCATCAATGGAGCTCCAGAAGAAGTATCACCTGCTCTTGATCAAGAAATGAATTCATGACCAGATGTCGCTGATCCACATCTCTATCAGAAACATGGGCTTCAAGGTGATCACCATTCCCAAAGGAACAATACTGGGATATTTCGAACCACTGATAGACACCTACAAAGAAGAAGTCTATGAGTTTTTGGGAAACAGCAAGCCCTCTCCAGTGAGACTGACAGTACCAGGGAGAAAGACTCAGTAAGTTCAGCAATCAAAGCTATTGACATTAAGGCAACTCTGACCAAGAACCAGCAACAACAGATACAGGAGTTGATAGAAGAGTACAAGGATATATTTACCACCACATATAATAACTTCCCACCATACCAATATGGAGAGCACCCTATATATACCAGAGATGCAAAACTAATCCAACAATACTCCTACTGAACACCACACCACCTGATCGAATTTGAACAACAACACATAGATGAAATGCTACAAAATGGAGTTATCAGACCCTCATCAAGTCTTTGGGCTTCACTAGCAATCATTGTACCAAAGAAAGGAGGATGGAGATTAGTTATGGACTTCAGAAAACTCAACAAGGTCACTACAGAAGATACCTACCCACTGCCAAAAATCAATGACATCCTCAATGCCCTTGGAAAAGCCAAGTACATGACTACTACTGACCAGTTCCAAGGATTTCAAGTAATCTCCATTGCCAAGAAAGACATCTGCAAGATGGCCTTTATTACCAGATAAGAACAGTATGAATACCTTAGAATACCATTTGGACTCTGCAATACACCTGCCTCATTCCAATAAATGATAAATCATATCTACCAGGACTTCATCGGAAGAAACGTACTTATCTATATAGATGATGTAATCATCTACTCTGAGACATTCGAGCAGCACCTGTAAGATCTCTGTGAAGTATTCAACACCATCCGAAGTTCAGGACTCAGACTCAATGCCAAGAAGTGCTTCTTTGGAAAACACCAAGTCAAATATCTGGGATATGTTGTTTCAGCTCAAGGCACACATGCTGACCCCTGTAAGATGGAAAAAGTCAAGAACTATCTGACCCCCACTTCAGCAAAGGAGACCCTATCTTTCCTCAAGCTAGCATCCTACTATCAGCAATTTATTCCGAAATTCTCAGACAAGGCAGCACTCCTCTGAGATATCTCCAAGAAGGACCAGCTATTCTACTGGGAGAAAGACTAGCAAAAATCTTTCAATCTACTCAAGAAGGTCCTCACAGAAGCCCCTGTTCTGGGGCGACCAGATTTCAACAAATCCTTTATCCTGGCAATTGATGCCTCAGCCCTAGGACTTGGATCAATTCTGTTACAGCAAGATGACCACAAGAGAGAGCATGTTATCAAATATGCTAGCAAGGCTACAAATGAATCACAGGTGAACTATGGAGCCACTAAGTTGGAATGCTTAGCAGTAGTATGGGCAGTAGACCACTTCCGCCACTATCTCTTGGGAAAGAGATTTGCCCTCATCACAGACCACCAAGCTCTACAATGGTTGTTCAAGAAGCCAGAGCTCTCAGGCATATTTGCAAGATGGATCATGTCTTTACAGGAGTACCAGTTCACCATTGTCTATAAGAAAGGTGCTAAGAACTCCAATATCGATACTTTGTCAAGAATCCCCTAAACTCAACAAGAAGGAAAGGAGCCCCCATGAGAGAAGGCTGCTTCCTACTCACCCAAATGAACCAAGATCTACACCTCGCCCTCACCTGGAGCCTGCACCATAGGAGCTTCAAGAAAGGAATTCAGTCTGCCCACAAGCTGTTTATCCAAAAGAACCTCAAGAAATTCCAAGAAGGTGATGGTGAACTTTGGAGAATAGAAGAAGATCAATATACCCGAGTTTCAAGAGAAGATGAAGTACCAAAAATCCTGATAACAAATCACAACCATAATGTACACCGAGGAATCAGCACCACTATTGCAAGGATTAAGAAGTGATACTGATAGCCCAAGATGAGGAAACAAATTTCAACACACATTCAACAATGCAATACCTGCCAAAGATATTAACAGAAACCTACTGACAGAGCACCATTAATACCAATCACAGTACCAGCTGGAGCCTTTCAAAGACTTGGAATAGACATCATTGGACCCCTACCATAACTAGCTGAGGAAGATACTACATTCTCACTATTGAAGACTATCTAACAAAATGGCCAGAAGTATTTGCCATTGAGACCGCTGATGCCCAAACAATTATTGGAATCCTATATGATGAAGTCTTCAGCTGCCATGGTGTCCCCAAAGAAATCATCATAGACCAAGGCCACAAGTTTGTCAACAAAGCCATGAAGACCTTTGCCAGCAACTTTAAGATCAAGCTATAACCAATAATGGCTTACTATCCTCAGGCAAATGAAAATGAACCAGACCATCAAGCAAGGAATCAGCAGAACCAAAGATCAACTTAACTGGGACATCTATCTGCCAGCAATCTTATTCAGCATTCATACCTCCAAGGCCACTACCACTCAGCAAACCTCTTTCTATCTGATGTATGGCCAAGAAGCTCAAGACTCTGAGGAATCAATCCAACTGGATTTGACAAAATGAGTCATCAAAGAAATCACCCAGTTACACGAAGTACACCAGCAGGTACGAGGATTCATTGCCCAAGCCCAGGAATGACAAAAGAAGTACTATGATCACAAGGCTGATTTGGACCCCCTGCTTATCGGACAGTAAGTTCTGGTATACTGTACTATCATAGAAGGAAACTGGAGTGCCAAACTTGAGCCAAAATGGGAAGGACCATATCTTTTTCACTAAGTTTTCATGAATCAAACCTACTAACTCAAGACTATAGATGGAGTTTTACTCAAGACCAAGATACACTATAACTACATCAGACCTTACCACCCAGTAGAGACAAAATGCATTGCCCAATCCCTGTATTGACTTTCTTGAATTGTCAATGACATAAGGCAATAACCAGTATCTTAAGCATTGGAAGTTTACCTTGGGACCCCAGAACCAGCAGGACATCTAGTAGACTAAAGAACACTGAAATGAAGCTACTAGCTGGGTTCAAACTTCTCCTGGATAGTTAGTCCAGTAATAGACCCTCTGCCTAGTGCTCCCAATGAATCGAATCAAATCGAATTTGACCCAAACTCAATTCGATTCAATTGAATCAAAGGTCCAATTTGATTTGATTCAAATCGAATCAAAGGCTAATTCAATTCAAGTTCCAATTTGAACCCTATTTTTCGAAATGTAATAACTCGATAAATACATATCCAAATTCAATGATCCTTAGCTTGTTAGATTCCTCTTATATAGGGGAATCTAAAAGGCTAAAAATCATTGAATTTAGACATGTATTGGTCGAGTTATTAAATTTCGAAAAATAGGGTTCAAATTGGACCCTCAATTCGATTTGAACTTGATATGAATTGAAAAATCCCCAATTCTATTTAATTTGAATGACCCTCAATTCAATTCAATTTGAATTGATTCAATTCATTTGGGAGTACTACCTCTGCCCTATATGAGGATGGCCAGTCCTGCTAATGTGCCAACAACCTCTTTCTGGAGAAATTCAAGACCCCACAACCCCTGTGTAGTCCTCACCACCAAGGATGGCTCTAATTTTGCAAGAGGCAGATGTGATGTATATGATTGACAATATGGAGTATAAGTGACTGCTAAGATCAGATAACATATGGTGTAACAATTAAGTGAATAACCTAATATGTTAAGTGACCATCCCAAAAGGAGCAATGATAACCTGAGCTGAAACAAAGAACACATTATTTAAAGAATACAGCCTCAGCCTCAAGAACTGGCACCAAAGAACAAGTACTCTACATACATGCCTCTCACCCACCATTCCAACCAGACCTCCTGCTGTTCTACCTCTTTACCAAGTCTCAAGACTATTGTCTTTGATGCCATCAAGAAGGCTATCTGGTGACCAGATACCTCAGACCATCTGAACTTCTATACTGAAGACCTTGGATATTTCATCAACTACCAGTACATTATAGCCCAGCAGCTCAAGGACACTACTGACTAGATGACTCTCTGGCATGACTATGAAATTAGCTATCACCTCCACAATGAAACCTAAGAAGATGACTGAGAAGACCTTGCTGCTGAACTGTTAACCACCAGCTGGCTTATCAAGAGAGCCCTCTGTGTCCACCAAATCTTCTGCCATATTCCCTGGGCTATAGCACACTTATAAGAAGTAACTACCAAGAACATTGTCTGCCTTACCACTGAAGAAGCCAGTTAGGTAGAAGCCAAAGTAGCCAATTATATTGGAAGCAACTGCATTGCTGTAGAAAGCCAACAAACTGAACCCACTTTGCCAGGTTTCTACACTACACTCCTCTGAGACAACTACCAAGATCACCTCATGAGCCTTATGGAGATATTCAAAGGACCATCTATTACTATTGAGACACCTACTGGAGCTACCCCAACTATCTGCCATCCTGTCAGCCTTAACTCACACCATATCATTTGGGAGCCAAATCAAGAGGAAGCTCAAGAAGTCTCTGTCTTTGAAGAGGAGATCCAAGAACTCCAAGACCTTGCTCCCAAAGCAGCCCCCTCTGACACTGAAACTGATGAGTCATCAGAAGAAGAAGAAGAGTAATAGAGAGTTTATCAGTCCTCTATCCACATTCAAGCTGTTCAAGAATTGGAGAATGTCATTGAAGATAATTGGTCACTATTCTATCCCCTCATCTCTTGGCCAGCACTTCCCCCTTTGAAGAGTGGAATGACAAAGTCACAATCCAGCAAGATGATTTGCTTGCCACTAATGAAGGGTACTATACCCTTTAAAGTACAGATCAGCATTTTCTTATTGCTTGCAAATACCCCCCCACACAAGTATATTATAGTTTAACCCCATATAGATAGCTGCCCCAAACATTTCTTGTCAGCAACCTTCATATCTATATTCAGTATAAATAATCATCACAACCACATTCAGAGTAAACAATCTACATAATCATATCTGGTGTAAATAATTGATACAACTGTTTTCAGTGATGCTCAGCACATGTCCATTTTCAGCAATACTCAGCACACATCTATTTTTAGTGATCTCACCCTTCATATCCATATCCAGCATAAACAATTGCTGCACCTGTATTCAGATATCTATCACAGCCAGTAATAATAGTATACTTAGCCACGTAACGTAACAACCACACTATAGTTAGTCAGATAGCAACCAGCTAGCAAACTTGTATAAAATAGCCCTGAAGAATGAGTGAATAAACCCTCAGTCAATTGGCTTTTATCTGAATGACAAGAAGTCTAGTGTAAGATAAACCAACTTAAGTTTTTGAGAAACTTTGAGAAAGACTCCAAGAGACTGGAATTCTGAGAATAAGACAACTAGAGCAATAATTGCTCAAGGTTTGAGTTAAAGAATTTCTCTTGCCACCATTAAGAAACCAACTGCCACAAACTTCAAGGACTGCCAGGAAAACCACCCTGTTCAGCTCAGGAAAGCTACTGCTAAGTTAAAAGAAACTGTCACCAAGATCCCATTACCTACACATTCAGACCAACTGCTCATTCGAACCATCATTTGGACTATGCATTCACCCTACATTCAAGATTCAAGACCTGTATATTCAAGTGTAAAGACCCCCAAGACTCAAGAAATCCAAGAATATCCACCATATAGGATACTAGACTGATGCCTGCTAGTATATTTGCCATTCATCCAAGTTAATAAGTCAGATAGACAAGTGAGCCATCAACCTCTGTTTTCTTTACCTACTGCACCATGAACTGCCGAATTCAAGAGTTACTGACCAATCAACCAACTGTCATGGACCCTCCACATATTTCAAGATATAAGTCCTGTACGCTTTGATAATTGACCTGTATATTCAACTTATGTACCCAAGTTATCACTGCCAAGAACGTCCTTCCAGTACAAGTGATCAAATCATCAACCACTAAACAACTGAGCCACTATATGAATTGAAGCCAATCATATAATCATTTACTCAAAGTTCCTTTTATCTTGATATACATATTGTGTGCTTCATTAAGTGGCACAATTGAGCTATACTTGAAGCATATAGTTATACAAATCACATACCACAATATATATTACTACTACTAGTTTTCCATAATCAGTCTCTTCCATACAGCCACCTTACTTATTATCAATATATGAATCCACTATATCTTTATTACTCAGATCTGCAGTGCTAGGTCCAGCAACCCCAATCCACCTTCTACTACTGAGAGACACAATACCTCCCACTTGATCTGAGGCTCCCTTTCTTGCTATAAGTATGATGAGACAATGTTCCAGAGGCTCTTGAAGAAGCCCTGAGAGAAGGAGATATGATACCCCATTTACTACAGCTTGTTAAGTAGCCTAGAGTTCACTATTAGTATTCTTCTAGCCAGAGAGAGGTATCACTGCTGCCAGCTCTTTTT
>RQIL01000754.1:0-13866 GCA_003951145.1 Jimgerdemannia lactiflua
AAAAAAAAAAAAAAAAAGGTAGAGACTTGAAGTAGAGAGAATAGCTGACAAAGAAGTAGGAGGAACCAGATGAGGAGAAGGAAGGATGAGGGCACTTAGCCCCAGGGGTATACCAGATAGCCTTGTAAGAGTGACTAGAGTATATAGAGTAGCTAATAGTCTCAGAGGGGCAGGAGCTGAGGGAGTAACCATGGCTAGATTTGGAGGGAGCTAGGGTGGATTTTGTGATAGAGAAAGTAGCAAAGACCTTAGTAGAAGATACAGTGAGAGCCTTGGAGGAGGTAGCTGCAGTAGCAAAAGACTTGCAAATCTCAGCTTGGACAGCCTTATAGGCAGAGTCAGCAATCAACTCCTCAACTAAGATGGAGGGTACTAGAACAAAGAGAGCAGTGGTCTGGGCATAAGTACAGGTGAGGAGATGAGTCTGTTCAGCCTTAAGAAGGTAGACCAGGAAAGCAGGGCCAGTGAGTAGAAAGCAACAGACTATAGTGATATTATCAATAATAATAGAAATATCTTCAGGGGTAAAGTTACAGAAATTACAAATAAATGAGAGGTAGGAGGCCACAAGCTTAACAAGGCCAGTACAATTAGTATAGAAGATCTTAGAGGCAGAGGTAGTCAAAGTTTGGGTGATATTTGCAGCAGCCATAGCCTTAGCATGGGCAGTAGCAGTAGCTTTCTGGGCAATCTTGATATGCTATTCCTTAGAGATAGATAATGGGAACTAGATTATCCTCAGTGGTAAGATGAAGGTGAGAGACCTTAGTAGAGAGAAGGAAGAAAGTGTGGAAGTGGAAAAGCAGAGTATGCCTAGAGGAGTAGAGATCAAAAGAGAGAGAAGAGAGAGCAGCTAAAAGAATAGAGTCAAAAGACTCAGAGGCCAGAATAAAAGCAGAGATAGTGGAAAAAGAAGGAGAGAGAACAGGGGTCTTATCTATAAGGATATTCACAGCAGAGGTAACTATGGAAATAGAGGTAGTAGCAGTAGTAATGGAAGAGTCCACAGAAGGTACAGAGTCAGATCCAAAGATAATGTGACAAATCACAAAAACATAGCAACTTCATAACTCAGTCAGATGACATGAACATGATGACATGAACACTTAGCATAGCATAGTAACCAGCACAGCAACCATTGCTGTAGAAAACTGTATAAATAACTCAGATAGCTAAAAGTAGGAAACACCCCTTACAGTGACCATAACCCCTTACAGTGACTGTAACCCCTTATAGTGACTGTAACTCCTTACAGTGACTGTAACCCCATAAATAGCATTCTATACTTAGCCAGATAGCAACCAGGTAGCAACCACAATGTATAAAATACCCCAGAAATAAGAGTGAATAAACCTCAGTCCAAATAGTAAAGCAAAAGCCAATTGTCTGGTATACTTAGGAGGAGAAACCTGCCAATGAGCCACTGCCAAGAAGTTGTGAGCTTGCCTTCCACTCTGGTCCACTTTCCGATACAAAGAAGTTTTGGTTTGCTTGCCAGATAAGCCTGAAGAGAAGTTCGTCATTTCCCAGTTTTGCCACCAAGTTCGAGCAAAGAACTTCGCCACCAGTTTAAATCCGCCTCTCAAAAGCCAGTCTATAGATGCAACTTCGCAGTGATTCAGTTTACATAAACGAAGCCAGTCTTTGATGTAACTTTGCCAGCCACCACCTATTTCAAGAGAAGTCTGCTGCTTAAGGAATAAGTTGCCATTTTTAAGTCCGTTTCCAAGAAATCCGCTGATCTGCCACATTCCACCGATCTGCATTATTCTTCATTTTGTCCGCCAATCTGCCGCATTCTGCCGATCACCCGCATTATTCAGTCCACGCCATTCAATCTGCATTGCCTGCTTAGCTGCATCATTCAAGTAACCCGCATCATCTGCTTACCCACATCATTCAAGAAGCCCGGTGCATTTAGTCTGCCTGCTCAATCCACACTGTTCAACCCGATTGCCCATCACGCGAGCAACCCACATCCAGAACCCATACCCTTAAGGAAACTGATCATCGATTCCCAGAGAACCCGCGCTTTTAAGGAAATCCACCAAATTTGCCTGAGTCACGGATTCCCAGAAGAGCCAGCTATTAAGGAAATCTGCCAAATTCACCATACACAAGATTGCCTGAGTCACAGACAGATCGAGTGACACAAATCACTTACACTCAAGAATACCGCCAAATTAGGAAATCGCGTACAGAAAGTCTCCAGCTGTTGAATATTATACCACTAGACACCAACACAGAAGGAACCTATACATATTATCTGAACATTTTGTTGCTTTTTGACAAAGTAACTGGGGGCTCAAGCCAATCTACATAGCTGCCCAACCTTGTAATTTGCCTCTATTGAGCCAGGCACATTACATTTGGGAGCTCAACTGGGAATATTCTCAAAAGAATTACTGTGACTTTTCAGCTCACAGAACCCAACCTTCAAACTGGAGACTAGCACTACAGCAATATTTGACACAGTACCAATCTCAGCTACTTCAGGAGAAGAAATCCCAGCACTACAAAGTGTTTTGACAGGAAGAAGCATAATTATCTCTAGAATCAGATACCACTCAGAAGGATCTGACTTTGCAGAAGCCAGCACTGTACGAAATCCTCCACCAGTATCACTAGCAGATACACCAACCAGAGATTTTGACGAGGTCACACCAAATGAAGTAGACAACACCAACCAAGACTTTGACAACCTTGTCCAAGACCTCAACAATCATCTTGAAAGATTCCCTCCAAGAGTCTTCCTTGATTTACCCAGACTAGTAACTCCAATCCCAAGAAACCAACCCACAAGGCTCCCCTGAATAGTACTGAGAAGAGCACCAACTCCCAGATCCCTTGCACCTTCAAGCTCATATCCATCAACAGCCAACAACTCAGAATCAGAACCAGAAATCGAAACAGAAGACAGTGAAGATGAGATGGGCACAACTTTACCCACATTTTCAGGATACCCAGAGGAAGATCCAAGAGAATTTATAGATGCAATCGAAGGAATAGCAGCCCTGAGGGATTTGTCAACCCAAAGATAAATCAATGTCTTCAAGGCACAGCTGAGAGAACCAGCCAAAGGCATCTTCACCAGAACTGCAAATGATGTTGACACAGATCTAGGAGATGTCATGGAGAATGTAAGGTCAGAAGAAGAACAATATGAGGCCATGCAATACTGGATTATTGAAAAATATGCAGGAAATGAAACCCACCACAAAGCTTAAGAATCTATCATGGGAATGAAGATGAACCTTGGAGAATCCCCAAAGAGCATTCTTCACCAGAATCCAGAAGAGAATGCATGCTGCCAGATTTAATGCTGCCAATCAAGACATCATCAGTCCAATGATCTTCATGAATGGAATTCCACCCAATATTGCCCAACATATCCGAACCCTGGGCATCAGGAAGCCTGAAGAGCAAGTAGATGCAGCCCAAGGATACTTTTATGTAAAACAAGGAACCACCTGGACTGACAACCAAAAAGAAGACAAGGAGGACCTCTTGGTCAAAGCCCTGCAAGGAATCCTTCAAGGAGAATCAAAAGGAAAGAAGCCCACCAAAGAATGGAAGAAGGACAAAAATGAGATTCAAGACCTCAATTCGAAAGTAGACAGACTGGTTAGCCAGATTGAAAGGCTCTCTACATGCGAAAATCGGAATTACCAGCCAAGGTATCCCCCTCAAGAAAATCGGAACTACCAGCCAAGGTACCCCCTATGTGAAAATCGAGATTACCAAAGGAACTACCCATCCTCTGATAGTCAAAACTATCCTTCAAGAGATAGAGCAGAGATTCAATGCTACAAGTGTGGACAGCAAGGACACTATGCCTCTGAATGAAACAATCAAGGCAGCTCAAGGAATTCTGAACCACCAAACTGAAAGGATACCCACAACAAGAGAACTGAAGCTCACCCAGTAGAAGACTATGAGCAGAGTGACAGTGAAGAATACAGTGACCTGGACCTGTATCCAACCAAGGCTGAATATGAAACAGTCTACCCAGCAGAAAAAAGAAAAAGAGCAGTAGGCCACCCCCAAGCAGTTGAGAAGCCACCAAAAAGAACCAGCAGAAGAATCATCCGAAATGAAGATGAAGAAGAACAGGTTGATATACCTCCCCGCTCTCCTTCACCCTTCATTCCTGAAACTACTATCAATAGAGAAGATCCTCTACTAGAATCTGCTGATGAAGATATGGGAGAAGAACCAGAATCTGAAACCAAGACTCCAAAGTCCAAGAAGAAATATATCCCAAAGACCATGCCCCAGGACATCTATAATGAAGCCTGGAAGAAGATCCAAGAAGCCAAGATGGAAGTCCCACTCCTACAGTTCCTTCAACTGACACCTGCTGGAGTAAGAAACAAGTTACTACGAACCACCAGATCCTACACTGGAAGAGTTCCTATCCCCCAAGAAGAACCAGCAACCCCAGCAGTACAAGCTGCAGAAAGACATGTCAGTACCTACTTGTTTGGAGAAATCGGAGGCCAGAAGGTGAAAATCCTTATTGATACAGGAGCAGCTGTATGAGTCATTGCCAAGAAATTCCTGGACAGCATTCAATGGCCCATTGAAGGACTCTCCAGGCTCAGCATCATAGTAGCTGATGGAGCCCAAATTCAACCCCTGGGAGAAGTCCAAAACATCACCATTACCCTTGAACACATTCAGTTTGCTATCCCCAAGGCAGTTGTGACTGAAGCTGTCATCTATGACATGATCCTTGGTACCAATTGGATGAAGGAGATGAATGCAGATGTCAACATTGGTCAACAAGTACTCAAATTCGACTATAGAGGAAAGAAGTACCGAGTCAAAGTCACCAGCTTTGAGCCATCAAAGAAGAAGAAGAAGGTGACTATTCAAGAGGAATATGCCAACAGTGAGGAATCCACCACTGAAGAGGAAGAAGAAGAGGATTCCGAAAATGACAATGACCCCAGACTGAGGCCCAGAATCAACATGGTAGAAGACAGACCAGAAGACAATGTGTGGGCACAAGATACTATCCCCATCACAATTGGAGCCATTGCCAGAGAAGCCAGAGGATGCATCAAATGTCTCCAAATACAGAAATGTGAGGAACACTCATCCAGACATATGGGAATTCGAAAGAGTCCTGGCACTATATGCCCAGAATGCAGAAGAAAGAAGAAGAGATGCCTTCACAATATTCAGCTGAAAGGCCAGGCACTAGTCATGCCTAACCCTGAAATTGAAGCAGCTGAAATTCAAGCAATTTGGAATCAGCCTCCAGAAGAAGAAGATGACAGTATTTCCGAAAATGAAGAGCTCCCCATAGCTGTTTCATAGGATGATCTGAAAAGGGCACCACAAGAAAGAGAAGAAGACAGCACTCCCTGGAGTGAAGAAGAAGCTGGACCCAGCTCACTACCAGTCATTCCAAGGCTGGAAACCCATCAAGAGAGAGCCTTCCAAATGGGCCGATGCCCTCATCAAGTCATCTACCACTCACCAAGAGACTACTGCAATCAGTGCCACATATTGGACCAGCAAGTCAGACAACCCCTTGGACCAGAATCTCCAAAAATCATTGCAGAAGGAACCTCATTCCAAGAATCCACCACCTCACTTGTGAAAAGAAGACATGGAGTCGGATTCTACACCCAGACAGAAGTGAAACCCCTCTCTACCCTCCCACCAAAGTATGACGTGAATGGATGCAGATTTCTGAAGCCAGGAGAAATTGAAGAAAGAAAAAAGCACTTCCAAGCCATGGGATATTGCCATCATGGAAAGCACCCAAGATGCTGGCCTTGTCAATACGAAAAAATCCATCTCAGCAAAGATGTGATTGTACACACACTCAAAAGAGGAGATGACCAAGTCCAGATTCGAAAGGAGAAAAAGAAGAAGCCTACAAGGAAGGTCCTCAAGATATATGACCTAGGAGAAGATGTCCTGGCTCTCATTCGCCATACAACCCACCAAGGATGGATAAATGATGCTATCAATTTCATGGAAGCCCTAGACCCCACTGGAAAAAGAGGAATCAATTATCTTCGAGACCCCTCTACCGGAGCAAGATGGCCTCACCTAGACATCAGAGGTTGGAAATCTAATGCCATAGGAGCCTCAGTCCATAGACAGCCTACACTTGGCAAGAATATTGTACAGTTCACCATACTTCATCCTAATGCAATCCCACCGAAAAAGGCACACCAGGAAGATGTTGGCTATGATCTCAGCAGTCTTTATGACACCACTATGGGCCCTGAAAGCACAAAGCTCATTAGAACCGGTATTGCCATGCAACCACCAAAAGGAACTTACATCCAGTTGACCTCAAGGTCTGGTCTAGCCCTTGAAGGACTTCTCTACTGAAGGAGGAACCATTGACCCAGGATATACAGGTGAAATCAAGGTCATTCTAAGAAATGGAAGTGATGAATGGATTCGAATCAACAAAGGAGACAAAATTACACAGGCAGTCTTTCTTGAATATAAGACTCCTCAGTTACAAGAAGTACCCAAACTCACTCAAGGAACCAGACAAGCCAAAGGATTTGGAAGCTCAGACAAGAAGGAAGTACATCTCCTTCAGGTCAGCCGATTCAAAGCAAATGCCCCCCAGTAAGTCTTCCACCAACCAGTGAAGCTTCACAAGAATCTCATCCTTGAGCCAGGAGAGCAAACCACCATCGAAATCTTTACACCACCAGACCCTAGGAATCTTTTCTTTGAACCCAATGAAGAAATCCGAAATCTGTACATAGAAGGATACACATTTCCTGACAAGATGAATCCAGTATACACCTGAGCAACCAACACAAGCTGGGACAACATCATCCTGCCAAAAGGAACCATCATTGGATACCTTATGCCTTATCTCAACTGAACACACAGAGAAGTTTATGAACTAAACTTACAGGGAAACAGCAAAAGGTCACAGAAGAAAGGAAAGGCCCCTCTGCGACCCAGGAGAAAGTGAAGCCTTCCACAAACATTGGAGAAGAATTGACCTCTCAGCAACAGAAACAATTGACTGAACTCCTTCATAAATATCAGGACATCTTCACCACAGACTATGGCAACCTGCCATATAACCCATCATATCACCACAGTATAAATACAGGAAATACAACACCCATCCGACAGAAACCATACAGGATACCCCACTACTTGAAGACATTCAAAAAAGAACATATACAGGAACTCTTAGACAATGGAGTCATCCGACCCTCTACCAGCCCTTGGGTCAGCCCTATATTTATTGTACCAAAGAAAGGAGGTTGGAGACTAGTTATAGACTTCAGAAAACTCAACACAGTAACCGAAAAAGATGCATACCCCTTACTCCGAATTGATGACCTTCTGGACCAGCTACAAAATGCAAGATACTTTAGCAGTATGGATCTATTCACAGGATTCCATGAGATACCAATGGACCCCAAAGACATTCAAAAGACAGCTTTTCTTGCTCTAGGAAAATTGTTTGAGTATCTCTGAATACCTTTTGGACTCTGCAATATACCCCCAACCTTCCAGCGAATGATGAACTCAGTATATGCTCCCCTCATTCACTACTGTCTGATTGTCTATGTGGATGATTCCAACATCTACTCAGCAAATTTCGAAGACCACCTGTGAGACCTTGAAGAGTTTTTCAAACTCACCCAACAAAACCATCTGAGACTCAACTCAAAGAAGTGCTACTTTGGCAAACAGAAGCTTGAATTCCTTGGATTCGTAGTCTCTAAGGATGGAACACATGCAGACCCCAAGAAGATCAAAAAAGTCAACAACTTTCCTGTTCCCAAGACCCCAAAGGAAGCCCTGTCTTTCCTGATGCTTGCATCTTACTACAGAAGATTTATCAAGGGATTTGCTGATATCTCTGCCCCAATCCGAATCTTGCTGAAGAAAGGAGTACTGTTCCAATGGAAAGAATCACAAGAAGAAGCCTTCCAAAAATTACAACACTGCCTGACCTCAGCACCAATCCTAGTCTGACCAGATCTGCAGAAACCTTTCATCCTATACACTGATGCATCCAAGAATGGCCTTGGAGTAATCCTTGTACAAGAAGGACCTGACAAACAGCACTATGTGATAGCTTATACAAGCAGAGCCACCAACAAGCAGCAGACCAACTATGGGAGCACCAAATTGGAATATCTTGTAGTCATATGGGTGGTCACCTTGTTCAAACATTACCTCATTGGAAGAAAGTTCACCCTGATCACAGACCATGCAGCCCTCAAATGGTTACTGCACTGAAAAGACCCCACTGCAATCCTTGCCCAATGGATCCTTATTCTCCAAGATTATGAAATCAACATTATCCACAAAGTAGGAAGGACTTACAACAATATTGATGTTCTTTCCTGCATTACCCAATGAGCTAAAGGAAGGGTGTACCTCGGAACTATACCCTCAAAGAAGTTCCCAAGACCATCAAGGAGCAAGAAGATCTCATCTGACAAGAACACCAGAAAGCCCACCAAGGACAGACAAATACAGAAGACAAGATCTGAAAAGACTATCAACATTGGCCCCACCTCAGAACACAAGTCCAAGACATTATCCAGAAGTGTGATATATGTCAGAAGTATTAAGGAAAGAAGAACTATCAAGCCCCTCTACAGCCAATTCCCCCACCCACTCACATCTTCCAAAGATGGAGAGTAGACATAATTGGACCCTTGCCAGTAACACCAAAACAAAACAGATATATCCTAGTATTTGTTGAACATCTGACCAAATGGCCCGAAGCATATCCCATGGAGATTGCAGATGCCCTGACCATTGTGAGACACCTTCATAACCTCACCCACTGATATGGACCCCCTGAAGAACTCATCTCTGACCAAGGAACTGAATTTGTGAATAACATAATCTCAAGTTATGCACAAATTCATGGGATCCACCTGAAAAGAACTACCTCCTACTATCCGCAAACCAATGGAATGACTGAAAGAATGAACCAGACAATCAAGAAAGAACTTGCCAAGGTTGATCCTACCAATTGGGATCTCTGCTTACCTGAAATCCTGTGGGAAATCCGAAACACCCCTGTTGCCTCAACCAAACAAAAGCTCTTCAAAATGATGTTTGCCAAGAAGACCAGAACTACTGACTATGAGAATCTTAGAAAGCTTCTTGAAAAAGGAGATCAGCTGCAGAAAGATGCCCAAAAACAGATTATCAAAGCCCAGGAAAGACAAAAGAAGTATTATGACCAAAAGCAGAAGGATCAGAAGATCAAGATTGGAGATCAAGTCCTAGTTTGGAGAAGCATGATTGAGACAAACTTTGCTGCCAAACTAGAACCGAAATGGGAAGGACCATACCTTGTACACAATATCAGAGGAACCAATATCTATTGTGATGTCCACAATCGACCATGTCAGAACTCGGAGTACTCTGTGACTGCTAGGATCAGATGACATTATGGCATGATAACTTATGACCAGCCCAAACCGTCAAGTGATTGCACCAAAAGGAGACAAGATAATCTGAGCTGAAAAGAATGAATGTGTTACTTAAAGGAGACCTAGCCCCTGGTCTTGAATTGGTACCAAAGAACAAGAACCTCCCCCACACAATGCCTCCCATCTGCTGCTCCAACCAGACCTCCCACCACTCTACCCCTTTGCCTAGCCCAAAGACCCTGGTCTTTGAAGCCATCAAGAAGGCTGTCTGGTACCTGGATACCACCGAACACCTGAACTTCTATACCGAGGACCTTGGGCACTTCATCAACTACTGGTATATAATGACCCAATAGCTCAAAGATACTGCTGAACGGATGACCCTCTGGCATGACTATGAAATTGGATACCGCCTTCACAATGAAACCCAAGAAAATGACCGGGAAGACCTCGTTACTGAACTATTAACCACGGACCACCTGATCAAGAGAGCTCTCTGCATCCACCAGATATTCCACCACATTCCCTGGGCCATAGCATATTTGCAAGAAGTGACCATGGGAAACCTTGCCTACCTATCAGCCGAGGATGCCAATTGGATAGAAGCTGAAGTAGCCAACCATATTGGTAGCAACCACATTGCTATGGGAAGCCAAGACACCAAACCCACCCTGCCAGGCTTCCACACTACCCCTCTCCAAGATAACCATCAAGGTCACCTCATAAGCCTCATAGAGATATTTGAAGGACCCCCCATTACTATGGAAGTACCCGCCGGAGCCACCCAAATGACCCACCATCCTGTTAGCCTCAATTCACACCACATCATTTGGGAGCCGAACCAAGAAGATGCTCAAGAAGTCCCTACCTTCGAAGAAGAGATTCAAGAACTCCAAGACCCTACCCCAAAGCAACCCCTTCTGATACTGAAGCTGGCAAGTCCTCAGAAGAAGAGGAAGAGCAACAAAGAATCTATCAGTCCTCTGTCCGCATTCAAGCTGTCCAAGGATTGGAGAATGTTGTTGAAGATGATTGGCCACTGTTCTACTCCCTCACCTCCTGGCCGGCACTCCCTCCTTTCAAGAAACAGAATGATGAAGTCACACAAAATGACTTAGATGCCCCTGATGAAGGATACTATCCCCTTTGAGCAATGCTTTTTGACCTGTCCTCTTTGAGCAATGCTTTTCGACCTGTCCCTTTCGAGCGATGTCTTTCGACCCATCCGTTTTAGCCCATATGTCAGCAAGTCACATGTTCCATTTTCAGCAATGCTTTTCGACCCATCCCTTTCAAGTGATGTCTTTTGACCTGTCCATTTTAGCCACATGTCAGCAAGTCACGTGTTCCATTTTCAGTGATGCTTTTCGACCTGTCCATTTTAGCGATGCTTAAACACACAACCATTTTTAGCAACACAGCCTGCAAGCATAACTTAGCCACATAACATAGTAACCACGCATTATAGTTAATCCAGATAGCAAACATAGGTTCGGCATGAGCGAACATGTATAAATACCCCCCCCAAACTGCAGTGAATAAACCTCAGTCAATTGATTTGCAATATCAACTTAAGTTTTTGAGAAACTTTTGGAAAAGACTCCAAGAGACCGGATAATTCAGAGAACAAGATAACGACCTGGAGCAATGATCGCTCCGAAGTTTGAGTTAGAGAATTACTCTTGCCGCCACGTACCAAAAACTGCCATCAAGTTCAAGACCACTGACAAGTTCAAGACCAACCACCGCTATGATACGAAAGACCACCAGGAAAACCGTCAAGGACCGCCATTAGGAATTTGCCACCACGGACTGCCGCGAACTTTGAGAGAACCGACCGCCATTCAAGTTTCAAGACCGCCGCCAAGTTAAGAGAATGACCGCTATTCTCAAGACCATCACCGAGATTCCACATTCGGACTGACCATGCATTCGACCCAGCTGTACATTCCAGCCACCCATTCGGACCCCACATTCAAGATTCGAGCCCTATATATTCAAGTAATAAGACCCAAGGAACCCAAGAATACCCACCATATAGGATACTAGACCGTCACCCATCAGCCCAACACATGCCATTCACCTGACGGTATCAAAGTTAACAAGTCAGACAGACGAGCGAGCCATCAACCTCTGTTTTCTTTACCCACTGCACCATGAACTGCCAAGAATTATCGACCAATCGACCGACGGTCACGCACGGCCCGCGCATTTAGCCTACGTACCCAAGTAATCACTGTCCGTTACTCCGATTGAGCCATCGTTCATCTATTATCCACTAAACAACTGAGCCACCATACAGATTCCAGCCATCGTCATCAGCCATCGTATCCGACTTTTTGCCGACATTTCGAATGAGCCGATCATGTGACTATTCACTCGGAGATCCTTTATTTCGACATATATATTGTGCTTCTTCATCAAGTGGCAACAATTGAGCTGTGCTTGAAGCATATAGTTATACAAAACCCACACCACACTATATAAGAAACATGGATGGACAAATCTTGAGAACTCCAGTTCACATCAACCGCCTCAAGATATACCTGCACAAACCATGATTGATCAGAGAATCCAAGCTCTCATTCTCAGTTCTTCTTTCAAGCCCTTCCAATCTCCTTGCCCCAATTCCGCCAACCTGAAGGAACCTCAGTCCAGCAAATCCAGAAGCATCAAGAAAACCTTACTATTGCCCAAAGGTTGCTTCAGATCCACCAGCTTCAGGCCTTCTACAATATTGGACAACTGTTACAAGATCAGTCCTACATAAGAAATGCAGCAAAAGTTATTATCCACGAAGCTAGGGCTGCCAAATGAATCTATACTCTGTTCAAACGAAATGTTGGAGCACTGGTACAGGCCCATTTCTACCTCAATGACATCCAACAGATGAATGAGATCACCTTCCAGAGCACTCTCCAACAAGTGGACATCCTATTTCCCGAAGAACCAGAAGAAGACCTTGAACTAGAATGGAGTGACCCAGATACAGAAAGAGATGATGGTGCAGGTATTGATGCAGAAGATGCCTATGCTTATTGGAATGATGACTAAAGGACAGTCTGGGACAGACCATCCTTTAGTGGGGGCTGATATGACAAACCACAAAAACCTAGCAACTTCATAACTCAGTCAGATGATATGAACAAGATGACATGAATACTTAGCATAGCATAGTAACCAGCACAGCAACCATTGCTGCAGAAAACTATATAAATAACTCAGATAGCTAAAAGTAGGAAATACCCCTTACAGTGACCATAACCCCTTACAGTGACCATAACCCCTTACAGTGACTGTAACTCCTTACAGTGACTGCAACCCCATAAATAGCATTCTATACTTAGCCAGATAGCAATCAGGTAGCAACCACAATGTATAAAATACCCCAGAGACAAGAGTGAATAAACCTCAGTCTGAATAGCAAAGCAAAAGCCAATTGTCTGGTACACTTAGGAGGAGAAACCTGCCAACGAGCCACTGCCAAGAAGTTGTGAGCTTGCCTTCCACTCCTGTCCACTTTCCGATACAAAGAAGTTTTGGTTCACTTGCCAGATAAGCCTGAAGAGAAGTTCGTCATTTCCCAGTTTTGCTGCCAAGTTTGAGTAAAGAACTTCGCCACCAGTTTAAATCCACCTCTCAAAAGCCAGTCTATAGATGCAACTTTGCAGTGATTCAGTTTGCATAAATGAAGCCAGTCTTTGATATAACTTTGCCAGCTACCGCCTGTTTCAAGAGAAGTCTGCTGCTTAAGGAATAAGCCACCATTTTCAAGTCCGTTTCAAAGAAATCTGCATTCCGCTGATCCGCATCATTCTTCATTTTGTCCGCCGATCTGCCACATTCTGCTGATCACCTGCATCATTCAGTTTGCACCATTCAATTCGCATTGCCTGCTTAGCTGCATCATTCAAGTAATCCACATCATTTGCTTACCTGCATTGTTCGAGAAGCCCGGTGCATTTAGTCTGCCTGCTCAATCTGCACCGTTCAACCTGATTGCCCGTCATGCGAGCAACCTGCATCCAGAACCCGTACCCTTAAGGAAACTGATCGTCGATTCTCAGAGAACCCGCACTCTTAAGGAAATCCACCAAATTCGCCTGAGTCACGGATTCCCAGAAGAGCCAGCTATTAAGGAAATCCGCCAAATTTACCATATACAAGATCACCTGAGTCACAGACAGATCAAGTGACACAAATCGCTTATACCCAAGAACACCACCAAATTAGGAAATCGCACACAGAAAGTCTCCAGCTGTTGAATATTATACCACTAGACACCAATACAGAAGGAACCTATACATATTATCTGAACATTTTGTTGCTTTTTGACAAAGTAACTGAGGGCTCAAGCCAATCTACATAGCCACCCAATCTTGTAATTTGCCTCTATTGAGCCAGGCACATTATAATAAATAAAAGAGAGAGGAAGTAAGATATATATATATATAGAAAG
>RQIL01000765.1:0-13865 GCA_003951145.1 Jimgerdemannia lactiflua
AATAAAATAATTATAAGAAATAGATATTCTGATATAAGTTATCTAAATTTTCTATCTTAGTAAAGAAAATGAAAAATTTCAAAATTGCACCAAGATCTAGTCTCAGTATCAAGTAC
Source organism: Jimgerdemannia lactiflua (assembly GCA_003951145.1). NCBI lineage: Eukaryota > Fungi > Mucoromycota > Endogonomycetes > Endogonales > Endogonaceae > Jimgerdemannia > Jimgerdemannia lactiflua. The sequence continues at coordinate 117 of RQIL01000765.1, forward strand.
TCACTGGATATTAGTGCTGGAGTCATTGATCCTGACTTCTGAGGAGAAATGCAAGTCCTGCTAGTCAATCACAAGGACCAACCATACACCACCAATGAAGGTGACAGAATTGCACAGCTCATTCTGGAGCAAGCTACTCTGCCTGTAATAGTTCTGGTTTCTTAAATAAGGAAGTGACTTGATTCTAGTAGTTCAGAGTAGTTCAAAGAGTTACTAAGAGTTTAGAAAGATCTTGTGGTTTCTGGGAGAAAATATTATGAGCTTTATTTGTAAGAACAGAGAGAATATTTATATAAAATATGAAAGAGAGATCTGAGAAATCAATGGAAATGCTAAGATTAAGGTTCTTAGCAATGATGACAAATAAAGATCTGCAATGTTCCATGAAGTTCTGTAACTAGCTAATATTGGAACAGAATTGACAAAAATGTTCTAGCTGTAGCTTAGTGCCAAGAAAGGATTTCTAATTATTTGGAAGGTGCTAGAAAGTTATGGAAAATACTAGAAAGACTAAGAAAAGATAGAGAAAAGAAATAAACAATGCTAAAATGTTACATCTCCCCCTTCTTAGGAATCAATGTCCTCATTTAATTCAGAAGGTAATACAAGAAAATAAATAAAAGAAAATACAAATAAAATATATCAGCTCATTGGCAAGGACCAGCCATCCTTATATAAGATAAGGGCCAAAGTATCATTTTGATCAGATTAGAACTAGTTTGAATCTCATTAGTTGTAGAGTTTACAGAGTTCTTCTGTAGATCTTGTTGCTGATGCTTTATCCCTTAGAGTGCACTGATGTGAAATGTACCTGATCAGTATAGTATGTCATCTACTATCTAAGGAGAGAACCTCATGGGCAGTCAATGAGTTTCTTTTTGCTCAAAATCTTGAATAAGGTCTTGGGAGTTCTTGAGATTGGCAGTAGGTTCCCAGGTAGCATCATATTTAGGGTAGCCCATCTACTTGGCTAGGTATTCTGAGTGATGGTATTAGACTCATTTATCTAAGATTTTCTTGACTTCATACTCAATGTGGTTTTCAACCATAACTGGTACTGAGGGTGTTGGAATTTGGCCAGGATAAGGGAGTGACTGGTTCCAGGTCTTGAGTTGTGATATATGGAATACTGAATATATATGTATGGTTGTTGGTAGACTGAGATGATAAGAATATATGGAGACTTGCTTGGATCTCAAAGGGTCCAAGGTACTTGGGCTGGAATTTGGCTGACTGGCAGTTGACTTGATATTGGGCCTTGATGTTGTCGGCTTTGAGTAGAACCATATCTCCAATAGTATAGTTGACATCACATTGTTTCTTATCTGCATACTTAGCATGATGTTGTTGAGCCTTTTGCAGATTCATAGTAGTGATCTTGAGAAGGGAATCCATTTTGTTGATAAGGATCTAAGAAGTGGGGACTTGTGTATAACTGGATTGCTGGAATGAGACTAGGCTTGCAGAGATCTCAAGGTTTTGACCATATAGTAACTGATTGAACTATATTGTTATAGGCAAACTCAGCATAGGTCAGGATCATCTTGCTCATAAGATACATAGTTTCTAAGCATTTGTTCAAGTGTTCTGTTTATTCGCTCAGTTTGTCCATTAGTTTGAAAGTGAAAGGCAGTAAACATAATGATTTGAGTTCCAAGAGTCTTGAAGAGTGCTTGCCAGAAATAACTTGTGAATTTTGGGTTGTGGTTGCTGACAATTACTCAGAGAAGTCCATATTGGCAGAAGACAGACTTGAAGAAGATTCTTGCAATTTCAGGGGCAGTGGTATTGGTGGTGGTTGGCTCAGTGATTTTAATCTTGGTGAGATAGTCCACAAATATAACAATGGCATCATAGCCTGATTTGATTTGTGGGAGTTTTCCAATAAAGTTCATGGTGATTTGCTTGAACTTCTTGGTCAGAATCGGCAAGGGTTGTAGAAGACCAGCTGGCATTTGATTGCTTGACTTGTTTTTTTGGCAAAGATCACATCTTTGAACATACTCCTTGATTTTCTTGAGCATGTTGGGCCAGTAGTAGTCTCATTGTTCTTGATTGTCTTCTCAGTTCAAAGATGATCAGCTAGTGGGGAGTCATGATATTCATGAAGGATCTTGTAGTTGGCAGAAATATAGACCTTATCTTGATAGTATATGAGATTGTCCTTGAGGGTGTACTTTTCCTTGAATTCCTTAGTGTCCTTTTGTAGAATCAGAGGGTATTGTTCATATGCAGTCTTGATCTGAATAAGGAATTCAGGTGCCACTGTAACTTGTAAGATAGCGGTAAGGTCATGCCTTCTTGAGAGTGTATCTGGTACAACTAGAGTTTTGCTGAGCTTGTAGATAATATTCGGAGTGAAGGTCTGAAGTAACTGACTCAACTTGGCTTGTTGACAGGACAGAGTTGGTTGGGTATTAATGTACTGAAGGGACCAGTAATCTGTGATCACATCAAACTCAACTCCTTCTAGATAGTTTTGCCAGGTCTTGAGGGCATGAATGATTGCCAGGAGTTCCTTTTCATGAGTGACTAGCTTTTGTTCTGCAGGAGACAATTTTCTTGACTCAAATGCAATAGGTTTGTGTCCTTGTCTATTATCTTGAGAAATGACTGCACCAATTACAAAGTTAGATGCATTAGTGGTAACTTTTTTTTCTTTTTTCTTTATAGGCCATAGCCACATTTATTACCGTAATACCTATCTAAACATTGTAATTGTCCTCATATCACATCAGTAGCCTCCACTTGCTCCATGCTACCCCATCTCAATACTGACTCTCTCCCATATCCCTACTTACTCAAACACTATCTCATTGCCAATTACCTGTACTCGACTCCCACTCTTATTACATATGATCTCTACTAACGTCCTGCAGCACCCCTCTCCAGAGCCCCAACCCTTCTGCCAACCTGTCAGTATATCTTTCATTAACCACTACCACCTCACCATCTTTTCTCTTAGGGTCAACTTTCTTCTGTCCTCAAAAACTGCCAATCAGTGACCTGCTATCCCTACCCACACTGTGATGACCCACCCTAGTGTGAGCCACTCATTTCCTACTATGTCCAACACCCTTGCCCTAAGTACATCCCACATCTTCTGCTTACATTTCCTATTTACACTACCCATACACTGCCCCACCTCTCTCCAGAAGTCTGCCAACACTACATACTCTCCTAGCCAATGCTCAGGGGTCTCCACCACTCTACCGGCCTGCTCAACACCCAAGCACTCCTTACACTCAAAGTCTCCTCTAGCCACCAAATGTCCAGTCCTATAGTTCAGCATCATATTTCGCCTCATCTCTCTCCACCACACCACCCAGAGCTTTAGGGGAATCCACTTCTTCACCTCTGCCCCCCAAGCCCATAGGCCTGACCAATCCCACTCTGCATCAGTGGTAACTGTGAACTTCAAGTTTGGGTCCATGTTTCTAAGGACAGGTACATGGGTCAGGTAGTTCTTGAGTTCTTGAAAGGCTTGTTGACAGAAGGTGTCCCAGATATAGGGAATATAGTATTCAGGTTTGGTTCCTTTCACAGGAGGTTTTGGTACAGGCCACTGTTCAATGGCTTGTATTTTCCTTGGGTCTACTTGAATTCCTTTGGCTGATACAATGTGTCCAAGATATTCGACTTGATCTTTGAAGAACTCACACTTCTTGAGCTTTGCATAAAGCTTGTATTTGTGGAGAATCTTGAGGACTTGTTTGATATATTTGAGATATTCTTCTTCAGTGCCACTGAAGATCAGGATATCATCAATGTATACAAGTACAAAGATATAGAGCTGATTCTTGAAGACAGTCTGCATGAGGTCTTGGAAGGTTGCTGGTGCATTGGTGAGACCAAAGACCATGACTAGAAATTCGTATAGTCCAAATAGCGTCATGAATGCCATCTTGGGTATATCTTCTGGTTTGATGCAAATTTGGTGATACCCAGAGGTAAGGTCAATCTTGGTAAAGTATTTGACATTCTTGAGAGCATCAAATATTTGGTTGATGAGTGGCAGTGGGTAATGATTTTTGACAGTAATCTTGTTGTGTATACAGTAGTCTATACATATTTGGAAGGTGTCATCCTTCTCTTGACAAATAGGACTGGGGAGCCAAAGGGTGACTTGCTTGGCTGAAAGGCTCCCCACTCAATGAGTTCATTGAGTTCCTTCTTGACTGCTTCAATTTCAAGTGGTGCCATATGGTACATCTTCTTCTTAGGAATGGCTGCATCTTATACTAGCTTGATTTCATGATCATGGTCTCTTGATGGTGGTAGACCATAATTTGTCCAGGAAGATATCCTTGTATTTGTTCAGCAGTAGCTTGACACTTTTGCTAATTGATAGCTTCTTGTCTTCTTTATGGTTCAGATCAGTGCAATAAAGGCACAGGTAGCTTTCTGGAGGGCCTTTTTGAACTGAATTTCCAAAAGAGTGGCAATTGGAGTTTTCATCTGAGTCTTGTCTGGCTTTATTGTAATGTTAGCTCCATCTTGAATCAGGGTAACTTCATTCTTGGTCCAGTCAATGTGTGGGGTGTGTCATGTAAGCCAGGGTTTGCCTAAGATCAGGTTATGATCTCCTAGGGGTGCCATGTCAAAATCTAAATGTTCCCAGTACTTCTGAATCTTGAGGGGAAGTTTAGTGGCAATTGAGTCAATTGGTAGAGTGGTGCCATCAGCAGTGAGAACTCTACCATTCTTGTTGGCTGACTTGGTAAGAATCTTGAGTTTGTTAATGAGATTCTTATTGATGAAGTTTCCAACAGCTCTGCTGTCTATGAGGACATCTAGTTCTTTGACCTTGGACTAGACCTTTGAAGATGAGCATTGAGTTGGCTTGGTTCTTGGCTATGCTAGCAACTTAGTCAGAGCTGCTAAAGCCCTTCTGATCTCGCTTGGTTGGAGCTAACTTGGTGATATCCTTGATGGCAGGTAGGGTGGCTTGCTCCAGAATGAGTGGTGCAATTCTGTCACCTTCATTGACAGTATAAGGTTGGTCCTTGTGGTTGACTAGTAGGACTTGCATTTTTTTTGAATTCAGGGTTGATGACTTCAGCATCGATGTCTAATGAATGCTTAACACTGAGATCAGATCTTGGTGCAATTCTTACATAATGTTCCTTAGGTATTTCGACTGCAAGGCCAGTCAGATGAGCCTTCATTCGAGAGCAGGAATAATTACTTGTTGAACAGATTGAAGGTCCAGACCAATGGCTCCTTCTGACTGTACTTGAGGAATCTGGGCCTTGGGATTGACTCATATGAAATTGAGTATAACTTCTTGTTTGACTTGATGACCTTGGGTATCTTTGGACAAGACCAGGGTTCTCTTAGATTTGGTAGTCTTTTTGGAATATTTAGTAGCAAAGTAACCCAGCTGTCAGTAAAAGAAGCAGGCTCCAGCCTTCTTGAGGTGCTCCTTTTTCTCTAGTGTAAGCTTGTTCTTCTTGTTCTTATTGATGGTGTCTAGATCCATGGGGGCAGGTCCAACAGTTCTGACTTTGGTTTTCTCTCTTCTGTGGTTGTTGTTGAATAGTGGTCTCTTCTGTTTGAAGCAGTTGCCATAGGTAAAGACATTGAATCTATCAGCAATTTTCATTGCAGAGTCTAGGTCTTTGGGTTCTTCTAGTTCAACATAAACTAAGGTTTGTTCTTTGAGACCTCAGATGTACTTGTTGAACTTCTTGTCTTCTGTAACATGAGGTAGCTCTAGTAGAATAGACAGAAATTATGCATTATATGCTTGCATAGACTGAAGTTGTTTGACATTTGCCAGGCAGTCTTGTGTGACCTTAGTGCTGTTGACAGGTTTGAATTGGCCCTTAATATCATCTGTGAATTCGCCCCAGACCTTGATTTGGCCAAAAAATCTTATGTTTTGGACATGATTTCACCAGATTGCAGCATTCTCTTAGAGGAGTATAGTGGCAAATTGAACTAGTACTGCTTTATCCAAATTGGTCAGTTCTCCATATTGCTCCAATTGGAAAAGCCAAGTGTCAGTAGACAATCATCCTCTTTGGCCATCAAAGGTATCAGGCTTCTGAGGTTTGATGGTGACTGCTGTTGGAGATACTATTGTGGGTGCAGATGTAGACAGTGCAGAAGCTTTGCCCTCCTTCTTGTCCAGTGTTCTTGAAGTTGGGAAATTTGAGTCAATGCAGTGTGCAAGATGCTTTCTAGGGTCCCAGGTGACTGAGTAGGAATTGGCCATTCCTTCTCTTCTTCTTGCTGAATATAGGGTATGTTCTGTGGGACATAGTTGCTGTAAGGGGTATTGTAGGTATTGTTGACTCAGGCATCAGCATTGGGGTCTATAGACATGGTGTTTGAATTGTTCTTGAGAGGTTTCTTGTTTAGGCAAGATGTAACTTAACTGCTACTACCAAGTATAATGGTTCTGGTTTCTTAAATAAGGAAGTGACTTGATTCTAGTAGTTCAGAGTAGCTCGAAGAGTTATTAAGAGTTCAGGAAGATCTTATGGTTTCTGGGAGAAAATATTCTGAGCTTTATTCATGAGAACAGAGAGGATATTTATACAAGATATGAAAGAAGGATCCAGAAGGATCTGAGAAATCAATGGAAATACCAAGAGGAATATTCTTAGCAATGATGACAAATAAAGATCTACAATGTTTTATGAAGTTCCATGACTAGCTAAGACTGGAACAGAATTGACAAGAATGTTCTAGCTGTGGCTTAGTACTAAGAAAGGATTTCTAATTATTCAGAAGGTGCTGGAAGGTTACAGAAAATACTTGAAAGACTAAGAAAAGACAGAGAAAAGAAATAAACTATGCTAAAATGTTACACTGCCTGTCATCAAAGAAGTCACCAAGCTGTCATCAACCAAGCAAGATCAGAAAGGCTTTGGCAGCACTGATCAAGTTGCTAGCATAGCTGAGATCTGAGCCAATTCAATGCTCATCTTCAAAAATCTAGTCAAAGGTCAAGAACTAGATATCCTTATAGCCAGCAGAGCTGTTGGAAACCTTATCAATGAGAACCTCATCAACAAACTCAACATTTTCACCAAGTCAGATAGTAAGAATGGTGGGGTTGTCACTGCTGATGGCACCACTCTACCAATTGACTCAATTGCCACTAAACTTCCCCTCAAGATTCAGAAGTACTGGGAACATTTAGATTTTGAAGTGGCACCCCTAGGAGATCATGACCTGATCTTAGGCAAACCCTCACTTATATGACACAACCCATACATTGATTGGACCAAGAATGAAGTTTCCCTAATTCAAGATGGAGCCAACAATACAATTAAGCTAGACAAGACTCAAACAAAAACTCCAATTGCAACTCTTTCGGCAATCCAGTTCAAGAAGGCCCTCAAGAAAGCTACAGGCACTGATCTGACTCAAAAAGAAGACAAGAAACTATCAATCAGTGAAAGTGTCAAGCTACTGCTAAACAAGTACAAGGATGTCTTCCTGGACAAACTGCCTGGTCTACCACCATCAAGAGATCATGACCACGAAATCAAGCTAGTACCAGATGCAGCCATTCCTAAGAAGAAGATATACCACATTTCACAACTTGAAATTGAAGCAGTCAAGAAGGAACTCAATGAACTCATTGAGCAAGGAGCTATTCAACCAAGCAAGTCACCCTTTAGCTCCCCAGTCCTATTTGTCAAGAAGAAGGATGATACCTTACAAATGTGCATAGACTACCATGCACTCAACAAGATTACTGTCAAAAATCATTACCTATTACCATTCATCAACCAAATATTTGATGCCCTTGAGAATGCTAAATACTTCACCAAGATTGACCTTACCTCTGGGTATCACCAAATTCACATCAAACCAGAAGACATATACAAGATAGCATATATGACACTATTTGGACTATATGAATTTCTTGTCATGGCCTTTTGTCTCACCAATATACCAGCAATCTTTCAAGACCTCATGCAGACTGTCTTCAAGGATCAGCTCTATATCTTTGTACTTATGTACATTGATGACATCCTGATCTTCAGTGGCACTGAAAAAGAACATCTCAAACATATCAAACAAGTCCTGAAGATCATGGCCCTCTCTCTGGTAACTTTCATGTTACACAAATTCCCACACATACTTTCGACACACTTTTCATCATTTATTGAGAAAGCTCTTAAGGTGATGGTGACCAAGCAAGACATGGACAAGCAAACTGGAGTGGGAGGTGGACCAGCCTTTGAATGGCAGTATGGCAAGAGAGGGATAGGGCTGGGGCCAGGGTTCTTTGGACTGTCGATGGGTGGAGGAGCAGGAGGGGAGCAGGAGTCGAGTAAGAAGCCTGGAGGGGGTGGAGCAGTGAGCTTTGCAGCAGCTGTCAAGAATAGCAGAGGGGGAGTAGGGACAGAAGGTTAAAATACTGTGGGCAAGGGGAAGGGGAAGTCTGGAAGTACTGGAGGAGTACTCTCTGGGGGAGAGAAGGTGGGGGCTGGAGAAGGAGTGACTGGTGTTGGGGCTACTGGGGAAACAACTGGTGGACATTGCTTTGGTGAAGTTCCTGAAGGGACTGGAAGGAGTTGAGGTTGGATTTGTGGAGGAGAAACATCTGGTGGAAGCTCTGGTAAAGGGGATCACAGTGGGTGAGGTTGCAGTTCCAATGATGGGGTGCTTGTGCTGGGACCTGAGGGTGGTGCACCTTGTGGTCAAGGGGATCCCTATGGTATCAGTAGAGGAGACAAGGGGCAGGGTCAGTGAGGTGATGAAGAAGTATGGGGATGTTGTGGATATCAGATTTCAGATGTGGGAGGTGACAACTTTCAGGACATGAGATGTAGAGGTAAGGCTGAGAGAGGCTGGAAAGGAGTCAACAGGGAGGGCAAGTGACTGGCTAAGGGCATTGAAGTGGGGCCCAGTTGAGTGTAAGGTGTCAAGGGTGAGAGAGACTGAGGAGGAGGAAGAGGAACTACTGACAGTGTTGTGGGAGTTGAAAGGGGCTGTGGAACAGAGGGTGAAGGCCTGGGAGATATTTGTGGATATGACAGTAGTAGAGGAGATTGGGGGCAGGAAGATGCATGTGGATAGAAAGGTGTGGGAGAGGGAGCAGAGGAGGCAGATGCAGAAGGACCTCTTGGCGAGTTTTAAGGAGAAGTTGATTGCTGGGAGTATACCTCTGCCAGATCCCTTTGGTGGCCTGGAGAGCTCGCAGTATGCTCCTAGGCAAAGGAAGGTTGTTGGCAAGGATGAGATGGAATTCTTCAGTAATATGGATGAGGAGGAGGGAAATGGACTGGAACAGGAGGGACCACAGTGAGCATCCTGGGGCAAGAGGATGAGAGGGAGGATGTGGTGATGAAGGGGATGCAACATGTGAGCTTTGGGGTTCCTGATGTCGCACTTGGAGGATTGGTAGTAGGGGTGGAGGGTGAGCATTTGGGAGTTGTTGAGGGAGAGGACAATGTGAGTGAGAGTGGGCCCAAGGAGAGCAAGAGGCCCATGACACCAGTAGTTGGGCATATTGGGGGAGCAGGATGGCTGCTGACCACTCTCAATAACCTGGTGGCAGATGAACTTGTAGAGATGGACTTTCATATACTGGAGAGGGTGGAGTGGCAGGAACTACTGACAGGAGGGGGAGTGTTGGACAAACTGTTGACAGAGGTGATGGCAATCCTGTTGGCAGAGGAGGGGTATGAGGTAAATGCAAAGAGGGAAGCCGAGTTGAGGGAGGAGGCTGGGCAAGTGGTGGAAGACTGTTGGGTGCAGAAGGATGGGGCAGCAATGTGGAGGTCAGTCTGTAAAGATTATAGAGAGGAAGCTGAGGAGAAGGATGATGAGGATGCTAGGGAGATTGCAGGTGCATTGGCAAGGAATGAGATTGAGAAGAATGAGGTAGAAGCAGAGCATCTCTTGGACTTATCTAGGATGGACATTGAGTTGGAGATTTGAAGGAACTGGGACTGTGATACTTTATATGAACATTTTTCCCTATGAACAGTACAACTAACATTTTGTCATTGAATGTCAATGGGCTGCGGAGTGTGAGGTGATGTCAAAACATGTTTGAATGGCTATGGGGTTCGGAGACAGATCTATTTCTGCTACAGGATGTGAGATGTGATGAGGAGGAGGACAGGTTGAATTGGACTAGGGAATGGGGTGGAGTAGCTGAATGGCATGGCAGTGTTTGGATTCTGATATGCAGGGGTAAAGGGGAACTGGTGGAAATTGGGGGATGGGGTGACTGCCTAGCCTGGGGAATGTGGAGGAAGCTGGGGTGGGACCCAAAAGTGGTTGGATCATATTACTGTTCGGCAGTCTGGAGTGAGAGAGTGGACTGGTTAGAAGGGCTACTGGAAGAGGGATTTATGATAGAGGCTGGGGTGGATATCCTGGGTGGGGATTTCAATATGGTGCGGAATACCACTCTGGATCGGTATGATGGAAGAGCTGGAGTGATTGGTCACAGTGGTGGGCTGAGTAAGTGGGAGGAGATTGAGAGGCTGAGTGCTCTGGGAGATATGGAGAGGACCAAGTGGGGAGTAGATAAGGTGTTCACACATTGGATTGATGGTCTGGGGACAAGGATCAACTGGGTGCTTTCAGCAGACTGTTGGGGAGAAGATGTGTGGTAGGAAATTGGGGTTGTCTGGTGCCCCTGGTTGGGCCATTGGGGGGTACTAGGGCAAGGGAACTTTGGGGGCAGTGGGGAGGGTCCAGGATACTGGTGGCTCAACTGTGCTCTATTAGCTGATGGGTACTTGTGGAAAGTTTGGACGGAGGAAGTAGTAGGTAGCATGACTAAATGGAGGGAGGATGGAGCCCCAGTGGGGCTCCAGTGGGTGAGACTGAAGGATGCAGCAAGGAGGTACTGGGGTGAGGCTGGTAAGCAGAGAGGAAGACTTCAACAGATGAAGAAGAAGTTGGCATCCCATTGGATGGAACAGATTTTATGTTGGTGGTCGGAATTGAGGGGGCATAGGGGTGAGGAGGAGGAGGAGGATTGGTGGAAGGCATGGATATGGATAGAGATTGAGGAGCTGAAGGTGGTCTGGAGGACAGAAGAGGAGAACCGAGTACAGGACATGGTGGCAAGTCTTTGGTGGCAGTGGCTGGAGGAAGGAGAGAGGCCATTCAGTTACCTTATTAGGATGCTGAGAGCAAGAAGAGTAAAGCAGAGGTGGGAGGGGATCATTGGTGAGGATGGAGGTTTGGTGACAGGGGTCCAGGGGATCCTTGGGGTACTTAAGAGTCATTGGGGAAAGTTGTGGAGTGAGGAGGAGGGGGGAGTGGACAGTGAGGCCATTGAGGACTGCTTGGAAGACTAGTGCCCCCCAGAGGTTGAGGGGCTTGGAGAACTGACAAGACCAGTAAGAGAGGAGGATATTCTGCAGGTCTTGATGGCCACTAAGTCAGAGACTGCTCCTGGAGAAGATGGGCTGCCTTGGGGCTTCTGGAAGAAGATAGTGAAGGTGGAGGAGGTGCGATAGGAGATGAGGGAAATGTGTGATGGGGTGATTGAGTCTGGGTCCTGCCTGGGGGGGCAGAAGCTGGGGTTGGTGGCTCTTCTTTACAAAGATAAAGGGCAGAGGGAGAACTGGAAGAATTAGAGGCTGATCATGCTCCTGGATATGGACCGCAAGTTAATCATGAAGGTGTTGGTGGCAAGACTGCAAGTAGTGGCCCAGCAGGTCCTAAGGGATGAGCAATGAGGCTTTGTTGGAGGAAGATTGATTAGAGATGGCAGGGCTTGGGTGCATGGCATTATTGAGGGAGTGAGAGCTCCAGGGTTAGATGGCAGGTTGGTGTTCTTAGACCAGAAGAAGGCCTATGATAGGGTGTGGGGAGTCTGGCAGAAGAAGGTGCTGGTGAGAATTGGGATCCCAGAGGAGCTGGGAAGCACACTGGTCCACCTTCGGGAGGGGAGTCAGGTGGCAACCATAGTGAATGGGCACAGGGGAGTTGCTTTCCCTCTGGCAGGGGGTTCCTCAGGGGGACCCTCTGTCACCCATTCTGTATTCTCTGTCCTTGGAGTCATTGCTGGACAGAATCAGGAGGAGAGTTGGAGGGCTATATGTGTTGGGAGTGAACTGAAAAGCAGGAGCTTTTGCAGATTATATAGTAGTGGGCCTGGGTATTATTGCAGATGTGGTGGAGCTGAAGGAGGCTGTAGAGTTGTATGAATACTGTTCTAGGCAGTAGCTGAATTGGCATAAATACAAGACAATGGTGCTGGGGAATGGTCTGGTTGGTGGAGATATTATTGGTACAATTGTTCCCCCTGGGGAGGTGGTGCAGTACCTGGGGATCTTTCTCTCAGTATATGGGTCAGTCCTGCCCAAGGCCTGGTGGGAGGTGAGGGTGGGATTGTTGGGAGATGTGCTGAGGAGCTGGGGAGGGCAACACATTTCTCTAGCAGGAAGAGTGAATATTTTGAATATTTACTGAATGCTGAAGCTGTAGTATTTGGCATACTATTTGGACTTTCTAGTGTAGGTGGTCAAGAGGCTGCTGAATCTGGCAAGAGAGTGGATCTGGGCAGGCCACAGAAGTCAGATCAAGTGGAAAGTCTTGGTGACACCAGTGGCAAGGGGGGGCCTGGGACTGGTGGACTTCCTGAAGCACCTACATTGTCTGTGGGCCTGGTGGCTGAAGAGAGCAGCAGTGCTGAAAGGGAGGGGTTGGGTCCCACTGATACAGAAGGTGTGGGAGGCGAGGTTTGCCCCCTGAGGGTCTTCTGGGGACCTAACCGAGGGGGGTGGGAGTCGAAGACTCTGATATAGGGAGTTCTGGTGGGGGGTGGCTGAGGGAGCTCACAGGATTAAGGTTAGATGGGAGGACCATGCCATGGTGGAGCAGCAGGGGGGTGGAGGGTGGCAGTGGTATAGATTGTTGCTGGGCAGAGTTCCAGTGATGGACTTTGATCTGGGGGATGGGGTAGAAAGTCAGGTGGGCCTGGAGCAGGACTTATGGCCAGAGGGGTGGTAGCAAGTGGGAATCAGAGAGGAGTTGGACTGGAGAGAACTATGGACCTGGGGTTTGGAGATGAAGAAGTGGCTACCCCCCAAATTTTGGATGGTATGGTGGAGAGTGCTGAGGTGAAATGTGATACTGAACTTCAGGTCTGGTCATTTGGTACCTGGAGGGGTCTTTGACTATGAGGAGTATCATAGAGTAGGGCAGAAGGGGGGGGTGGTGTAGACCCTGGAACATTGGCTGGGAGAGTGCAAGGTACTGGCTGGGTTCTGGGATGTGGTGCAAGATAGATTGGGGGGGGGACTACAGGAGCTGGGGGACTAGTTGCTGGGAGATGTTGAAGAAGAGAATGCTGGGGGGCATTGGTGATGAATGGCTCATGCTGGGGTGGGCACTGGCCATATGGGTAGGGCTTGCTGGACACTAGCAGGTGGTGTTTGAGGAGGGCAGGCTGATGTCAAAGGAGACAAAGGTGGCAAGGTGGGAGGGCCTTCTAGTTGACTTGTTGTCTGGGTGGCAGAGGGGGTGGGACATATAGGGGGGTCGCTGTCAGAAATTGGTGGGGGCCATATGTGAAAGGAGTGAAGGGAGGATTCGAATGGAGGGTGGAGAAGTGGTGTTGGCAAGGGTAGGGGTGGGGGGAATAGCAGCAGTGGGAGTGGGCTAGGATAGGTTTGGGAGGAGGCTATCAATGTGGTATAAGGATACCATCAATGTCATAGATAGTTAATAAATATGGCTGTGGCCTATAGAGAAAAAAAAAAGAAAAAAAACAAGTCCTCAAGATCCTCCACAAACACAAGCTTTATGCAA
>RQIL01000776.1:0-13863 GCA_003951145.1 Jimgerdemannia lactiflua
GATTTTTATTCTTCAATTGACTATCTTCATTATCAGATTTTCTATGAATTTTCAAGTAAATGTTCAGTTTACTATAAGCAGATTTATATTTATTATTATCACTAAGTACTTTTAGTTATAATTCTCTCAAATATTGTCTAATATATCTGAACTCTAGATATTAGAAGACCCAAAGAGCAAGTGGACATAGTTCAAGAATACTTTAATATTAGATAAAGAATTACTTGAAGTAATAATAATAAAAAGAAAGACAAGAAGGACCTTTTAATCAAAACTCTATAAGATATCTTCCAAGATGACTTTAAAAGAGAAGAATCTATCAAAGAATAAAAGAAAAATAAAAATAAAATTCAAGATCTCAATTCCAAATTAGATAGACTAGTTGGGTAAATTAAAAAACTTACTATATATAAAAATTGAAGCTATTCATTATGTGAGAATTAGAATTACTCATTATAAGATATTGTGATAGTATAGCCAAACTTGGAAGAAGAAAATAGAGAATAGATACTTAATTGCACCCAGTCCCAAATTAGTATAGCCATATAGTTAATAGTTCCTAATCTCGATATTTTTCAAATATTTCAAAATATTCAAGATTGAGAGTCTCAATATAGTATAGTATTTTGACTTTATTAAAATATTTTGATATTTTCTAAATGACTTATAACTTAGCCATATAGCTTAGCAGCTATCTCATAGCCAGAAAACTTGTATAAATACCCCAGTATCTTTGAGTGAATAAACCTCAGATCAAAGGTATTAGGATAAAGAACAAGTATACTGATAAAGAACCTTCAGGATTACCTCTTTAATATATTTGGCCTCATGGAACTACTGACTCTGGAAGTCAAGAAGACAAGAATTCAAGATAAAGAAATCTGATGTACTTGCTAAGTTTAGTATCCACTATGTTACAACTTTGTACTTATTGACTGGTGATTCAAGATAAATCCCTTACTTTCAAACTGAATAATGAATAACTACTACAAGAACCCATACAATACTATTAGACAGAATGGATATGAGACCACTCATATTTCATAGATATACCTCTAATGAATCAATCATCACCTTCATAGATAATTTCGAGCAGTATGCTGCTGTCAGAACCCTAACTACAATACAGCAAGTAGCCCTACTCTCTGTAAGCCTTTGAGGCCTAGTAAGAACTGCCTTCACTATAATCAACCATGGAGAAGCTGATGATCCAGCAGTATTATAAGTCATGAAGACTTGACTCTGAAATACCTACTATACTGATAAAATCAAATAAGTTCTTAAGGATCAATTGAACATCATCTGTCAAGGAATGTCCAAAGACCCAAATATATTCTACATAAGGATCTGGCATAAAATAGTCCTTGCTGACTACCCTGATGCAGTTCAAGACCAGGTGGCTGAAAATATCTTCATGAAAGATATCCATCAAGAAATTGCCTTAGCCATCCAATCCATCCCAATAGTACTGGACCTAGTACAGAAAGTCACCTATGCTCAAAGATACTAGACTGCCAGACACTCACAAGGCCATATGATGGAAAGAGTAACTGGAGTAAAAATTGAACCAAGGAATACCCACATAGTCCCAACTGCCATAGTTAATAGAAATACTTAATAATAACAATCACTACCTCAAGAACTAAAAAAGGCTGATTTGGTGGAGGAACTGGCCAAACAGTTTGCAGAAATGACTGCACATCTGAGTAATATAATCAAGAGGTTCAAGAAGCAGCCAGTATAGAAGTTTGCTACCACAAATAAAAAATAATCAATAACATGCTACAAATGTAAAGAAGAAGACTATTATACCTCAGATTGCATGGCAGAAACCAAGTGCAAGGCTCAATTAAGCAATGCAGCTAGGAACCAAGAATAAGCAAACACTATTACCTTTGAGGAGATTGGAGAATCAGAGAAAGAGCAGAAGGAATGGGAAGCTTATCCTATCACCTTAAGCAAGAAGGACACCCAAGCTACTCCTTATAAGAAGCCTATAGGCAGGCCTCTGAAGAAGACCCAAGTATAGATAAAGTGATCAGAAGTAGCTATTGAAAAAGAGACCCAACAAAGTAAGACTGACCAAGATATAGAGCTGGAACAAGATACCAAGCTTAAACAAGTAGTAGAGAATATCATCTGGAATACCACTCCATTAAGTAAAGAAAAGAAGGAGTAGAAGCTGCACAAGACCAAGACTTTTAAGTATGATATCTTCAAGAATCTCAAAGACTAAAAAGTCAATACAACCTTTGACCAACTGGCAGAAATTCTAATTTTCAGATAACAAATAAGAACAGGAATCTCAGATATAAGAAAGGATCAGAGATGGAGAATAATCAAAGCCAACAATGCTTAAGAAGACTCAAGTAAAGAGAGTGAAGACAATTAGAAGACATCAGCTTATACCATCTGCCAGATCAAAGACCAAGTCTTTGAGGCCATCATTGATATAGGAGCTGAAGGATATATTATCACCAAGAAGGCAGTAGACTGTCTGGGTTGAGAAATAGAAGAAGCCACTAAACTGGTATTCATTATAGCTGATAGAATATGAGCAATACCTCTGGAAAAGATTTGAGATATACCAATCAAGTTTGGAGAAGCCACTATCTCAGTGGATGTTATTATTACTAATACAACTAACTACAATATCCTCATCAGTAATCAATAACTTCACAAAGCCAAGGCAATAATTGATCTCAGTACTCAGAAGATACAGATCATCTATTGGGGCAGAAAGATCAGAATTCCCATTAATGTCTATAAAGGAGTTCACCCCAAAATAGAGAAAGAACAAGAAGAAGAGACCTATATAGTTACCACAAGGAAAGGAAAAGGTAAGCAGTTGATGGAAGAAAAATGATATATGAAAATTACAAATGAATATGCACTACAAGGAGTGTACCCCTATGGTGAAAGGATGTACTGTATTCAGTACCTGGATTACTACTACTCTTATATTATCAAGATAAAAGAGATCACCAGCAAGACAAAGAAGAACCAGGAGGAAATAGAAGCTGGACTACCAGAGCTTCTTGATGACAGCAATGATAAAGATGAGAATATTACAGTCAAAATCTGAAGGATCTATCCAGATATAGTCATGCCATAGTACAAATCAGAGAATGTAGCTAAAATGGACCTATCTACTATTATATACACTATACTCGAATCACAGACCACAACTATTTTTGGGATAGGAATCAAAGTAACCATTCCACCAAACTATGTCAGAATTCTCAAGACAAGAAGTAGCTTGGCAAAAAGTGAAATATCCATAGAAGGAGAAGTCATCAATTTAGATTATATAGGAGAAATCCTTCTTCTCACCAAAAACCATAACCCAACAATTCCATTTGAAGTAAGGAAGAAGAATCAATTGGCACAATTACTCATCCTACCCATCCTCAACTCAAGAATCAAGGAAGTGACAAATAGCAGATAAACAAAGTGAGGAAGAGTTAGATTTAGCTTTACAGAAAGAGGAATTCTTGTAGCAACTAGGATTACTGAATTGGAGTACAAGAAGAAAGAAAGCTACAACAAACATACCTATATAATCGGAAGAAGATTTCTACTCAGAAAGAACTACAAGATCTTTTATATATATTTGAAAATGTACTGGCTACAGACTTCAAGGACATCAAGACCAAGGAGCCCTTATACTATTATGATATCAATACTGGAAGTGCAAAGCCAATTTATCAGAAGGCCCATCCTATCCCACCAGCTTATAGAGAATAGCTTAAGATAGAAATCAAGAAGATGGAGGAATCTGGAATCATAAAGGAAGCCAGTAGCCCTTGGTCATTGTTTATTATTCTTACACTAAAGAAGGGAAGCCAACTGAGAGAATTTGCACCCAGACTTTATATAGACTACCAAAGACTTAATGAGGTCACTGAAAAAGACAGATAACTACTATCCAATATCAGTGATATCCTTATTATATTGGGGAATAAAGCACAATTCTACACCACTCTTAATCTATTCTCTGGATTCTACCAAATCAGTCTCACACCTGAAGCTAATAAAAGATCAGCCTTCATTACTTTTGATAGAACCTATATCTATTTCTGTATGTCCTTTGGAATATGCAATATACTAGTAAGTTTTCAGCAAATGATGAATAGCATCTTCAGAGATATTATGGAAAGATGGATGATAGTATATGTGGATGATATAATTATCTTCAGTAGAACAGCTGGGAAACACTTAGAATATATTAAGAAAATTCTCAGATGATTTCACAAATATGACCTCTACATCAAGCTCAAGAAATACAAATTTGAAGAAGAAGAAATTGCTTACTTTAAACACATCATCAATCATGATGGAATACATACAGACTCTACCAAGATCAAGACAGTAGCAGCATATCTAGTACCCACTAGTATTACTAAAGCCCAAGTCTTCATAAGACTAGCATCCTACTATAGGAGATTTATTTACAGATTTTCTCATATTACCAGCCCTATCTATGATCTGTTCAGAAAGAAAGTCAAGTTTCAGTAGACTCAACAGCAGTAGCAAGCCTTTGATGAACTCAAGACCAGATTAACCCAGGCCCCAATTTTGAGAAGACCTGACTGGACTCAGGAGTTTATCCTACAGATAGATACTAGTGCAATTAGACTTGAAGCTATCTTAGCACAAAAGAAGAATGGCACTGAATATGTGGTAGCCTATCTCAGCTAAGATACTTATAGAGCTAAGTAGTTCTATGAGTCATACAAGCTGGAATGCCTTATAATCATCTGGGCTATAGAGAAGTTCCACTACTACTTAGCTGGAAGACACTTCACCATCCAGATGGATTACTCAGCACTTACCTGATTGCTCACTACTAGTGAGCCAAAAGGAATCTATGCCTGATAGATCATGAAGCTATAAGCATATGATGCTACAATCATATACCACTCTGAAAGAACCAATGCCAATGCTAATGTCTTCTTATAGACACCCCAAAGGACCCAACCCCTACCAATTCATCATGAATAGAGAGCTGTACTATGGAATAATCAGCTATCTGGAGCAGTGAAAGATGCCCCTGCATCTGGAAGAATAGACAAAAACAATTATTAATTAGACCTGGAA
The DNA here is from genome assembly GCA_003951145.1 of Jimgerdemannia lactiflua. Classification (NCBI taxonomy): domain Eukaryota; kingdom Fungi; phylum Mucoromycota; class Endogonomycetes; order Endogonales; family Endogonaceae; genus Jimgerdemannia; species Jimgerdemannia lactiflua. Next base: position 5,101 of record RQIL01000776.1, read on the forward strand.
ATAATTCAAAACTGATGGAGAAATACTCAAGAAAGAATAGCAATTAGTCATCTCTGAGCACTGGAAGAATCAGGTGATGAAGGAAGTATATAAGCAAGGCTATGTAAGAGGAACTAATATATATGACAAAGCAAAAAGGACTATGTGGTGGCCAGGAATAGAAGAAGATATCAGGCAATTTGTCAGGACCTGTAACAAATGCCAGAAGTAGAAGTAAGACCAATAAGATCAAGCCCCTAGATCAGCAGACATCAAGCCAATACTATTTGCCCACATTACAATAGATGTAATTGGCCCCCTACTTCTGACATTGATAAGTAACCAATATATCATTATGGTTGTAAACCTCTTTACAAAATGGATGGAGACCAGGCTTCTCAAGAAAGCCAATATACAATTAATTGTCAATTTCTTATACAGAGAAATCATCTGCTGATTTACGACCCCAAAGCAAGTTACCATAGACAGAGGAATAGAATTCATCAACCAGTTCTATGAAATCCTCTATAAGAAGTACAAGATCTAACATATTAAGACTACTGCCTATCACTTATAAGGAAATGGATAGGTAGAAAGAACCAACAAAACCTTTAAGAATATCATTACTAAGATCTGTGATGAATATGGAAACTGGGACTACTATCTCTCAATAATATTATCTACTCTGCAGGATATATAATCACAAAGTGCCCATTTTATACTATAAGAAATACTATTTGGCAAAGAAAGTTCTAGTAGAAGTTTATTAGCAAGTAATGATGCAATCTGGAACTATATAAATGTGAAGATATAGAGATTATATCAAATTAGGAAAAGGGTTGAGGATTATATAACCAAGGCACAGGTACTGCAATGGAATAATATGAAAAAGACTTACAAGTTCCTGAAAATTATTAAGATAAGAGATGAAGTTCTGGTATATCAGAATATAATAGAAGCTTCTTGGTTATGAAAACTGGAGCTCAAGTAGGAGAGACCTTATCTGGTGCAAGATATAAAAGAAACTACTTTCTGACTATAAAAGCTCTTAGGTACAATAATCCTCACTACCATCCATCAAAACTGACTCAAGAAATATCATGGCCAATTACTGAAGCACTGCAATAGCACTCAAGAATACTAGTACTGCCCAAAGAGCCATTGAGAGACAATGGTACATCACAGAATCTCCAACTATAGAGGAAAATTATAATAGTATTTGAAGTATTGTACAAACTTATCTTTTTTTAGATTTTGTACTTTAAGGCCTACCACTATTGAATGAAATTCTAAGAGTACTTTGAGCTTAGACAAATACTCAATCAGAACTTAGAGATAACTAAAGAAAATTGGATTGCAGAATGTCAGCTCTCCTATTCTCAGATCACTATTACTAAGAGAATTTATAAGCTATTTCGAGATGATGAACCAGCACTAGCCCATCTGTGAGGAGTAACCCCTATAGACTTCAAGTTAGTAAGATGATACTATTGGGAAAAAGTGATATAACAAATTGTATAGTATAAGACCATACAGATAGTTGAAGCCTGGGAGTTTGAATAGATGCTTCAGAGATAAAATCATCTATTCAGAAGGAAGTTATGATGATATAGCCAAACTTGGAAGAAGAAAATAGAAAATAGACACTTGATTATACTCAGTCTCAAATTAGTATAGCCATATAGTTAATAGTCCCCAATCTTAAAATTTTCTAAATATTTTGAAATATTCAAGATTGAGAGTCCCAATATAGTATAGTATTTTGACTTGTTAAAATATTTTGATATTTTCTAAATAACTCATAACTTAGCCCTATAGCTTAGCAGCCACCTCATAGCTAGTAAACTTGTATAAATACCCCAATATCTTCAAGTAAATAAATCTTAGATTGAAAGTATTAGGATAAAAAACAAGCATACTGATAAAGGACCTTTGGGATTACCTCTTTGATATATTTGGCCTCATAGAACTACTGACTCTAAGAGTCAAGAAGACAAGAATTTAAAATAAAGAAATTTGATATACTTGCCAAGTTTAGTATTTGCTATATTACAACTTGATGCCCATTGGCTAGTAATTCAAGACAAATTCCTCACTTTCAAGCTGAATAATGAACAACCACTACAAGAACCCACACAATACTATCAGATAGAATAAATATGAGACCATCTATATTCCATGAATATATCTCTGATAAATCAATCATCACCTTTATTGATGATTTCAAGCAGTATGCTACTGTCAGGACCCTAACTGCAACACAGTAAGTAGTCCTACTCTCTGTAAGCCTTTGAGGTCCAGCAAGAACTGCCTTCATTGCAATCAACTATGGAGGAGCTGATGACTCAGCAGTACTATTAGCTATGAAGACTTGGCTCCAAAATACCTACTATACTGATAAAATCAAACAAGCTCTTAAGGATTAATTGAATATCATCTATTAAGGAATGTCCAAAGACCCAAATACATTCTATACAAGGATCCAGTATCAAATAGTCCTTGCTAACTACCCTGATACAGTTCAAGACCAGGTGGCTGAAAATATCTTTATGAAAGATATCTATTAAGAAATTGCCTTAGCCATTCAATAGTACTGGATCTGGTACAGAAAGTCATCTATGCTCAAAGATACTGGACTGCAAGATACTCACAAGGCCATATGATGGAAAGAGTAACTGGAGTAAAAATTGAATCAAGGAATACCTATATAGTCCCAACTGCCATAGTCAATAGGAATACTCAACAACAATAACCACTATCTCAAGAACTAAGAAAGACTGATCTGATAGAGGAACTGACCAAACAGTTTGCAGAAATGACTACACATCTGAGCAATATAGTCAAGGAGCAAGAAGCAGTCAGTACAGAAGTTTGCTGCTATGAATGAAAGATGATTGATAACATACTATAAATATAAAGAAGAAGGCCATTATGTCTCAGATTGTATAGCAGAAACTAAGTGCAAGAACTAAGTAACACAGCTAGGAACCGAGAATAAGCAAACACTATCACCTTTGAGGAAATTGGAGAACTGGAGAAAGAGCAGAAGGAATGGGAAGCTTATCCTATTACCTCAAGCAAGAAGGACACCCAAGCTACTCCTTACAAGAAGTCTATAGGCAGACCTCTGAAGAAGATCCAAGTATAGATAAAGCAATCAGAAGTAGCCATCAAAAAAAAGACTCAGCAAAGTGAGGCTGACTAAGATATGAAGCTGAAACAAGATACTAAGCTTAAACAAGCAGTAGAGGATATCATCCAGAATACCACTCTATTAAGTAAAGAAAAGAAGGAGTAGAAGCTATACAAGATCAAGACTTTTAAGTATGATATCTTCAAGGATCTCAAAGACCAAAAAGTCAATGCAACCTTTAGCCAACTGGCAGAAATCCCAACTTTTAGACAACAAATAAGAATAGGAATATCAGATATAAGAAAGGATCAGAGATAGAGAATAATCAAAGCCAATAATACTCAAAAAGACTCAAGTGAAGAGAGCAAAGACAATAAGAAGATATCAACTTATGCCATCTACCAGATTGAAGACTGAGTCTTTGAGACCATCATTAATATAGAAATGAGAGGATATCTTATCACCAAGAAGGCCATAGACTGCCTGGGTTGGATAATAGAAGAAGCCACCAAACTGGTATTTATCATAACTAATAGAATATGAGTAATACCTCTGGAAAATATTTGAGATGTGCCAATCAAGTTTGGAGAAGCCACTATCCTAGTAGATGTTATTATCACCAATGCAACTAACTATGATATCCTCATCAGCAATCAATAGCTTTATAAAGCCAAGGCTAGTGCTCCCAATGAATTGAATTAAATAAAATTGGACCTAAATTCAATTTGATTTGAAAACTTCAAATCGAATTGAGGCCCAATTCAATTTGAATCAATTCAAATTGAGGTCCAATTCAATTTGAAGTCTGATTCAAACTCTATTTTTAGAAATCAAATAACTTGATGAATACACATCCAAATTCAATAATCTTTAGCTTGTTAGATTCCTCTTATATAGGGGAATATAACAAGCTAAAGGTCATTAAATTTGGACATATATTTGTCAAGTTATTATATTTCTAAAATAGGTTTTGAATCAGACCTCAATTCAATTTGAATTCGATTTGATTCGATTTGAACTCAATTTGAATTGAAAAATCCCCAATTTGATTTAATTTGAATGACTCTCAATTTGATTCAATTTGAATTGATTCAATTCATTTGGAAGCACTAGCTAAGGCAATGATCAATCTCAGTGCTCAGAAGATACAGATCATCTATTAGGGCAGAAAGATCAGAATTCCCATCAATGTTCACAAAGGAGTCCACCCTAAGATAGAAGAAGAATAATAAGAAGAGGCCTATATAGTTACTATAAGGAAAGGAAAAGGCAAGCAGTTGACAGAAGAAGAATGGTATATGAAAATTGCAAATAGATATGCATCATAAGAAGTGTGCCCCTATGGTGAAAGAATATACTATATCCAGCACCTGGATTGCTGCTACTCCTGTATCATTAAGGTAAAGAAGATCACTAGCAAGATAAAAAAGAATCAGGAGGAAATAGAAGATAGACTACCAGAGCTTCTGAATGACAGTGATGATGAAGATGAGGATATCATGGTCAAAATCCAGAGGATCTACTCAGATATAGTCATGCCACAGTATAAATCAGAGAATACAACTAGAATAGACCTATCTACTATTACACATACCATACTTGAACCACAGACCACAACCATCCTTGGGACAGGAATTGAAGTAACCATTCCACCAAACTATGTTGGGATCCTCAAGACAAGAAGTAGCTTGGTAAAAAGTGAAATATCTATAGAGAGAGAAGTCATCGATTCAGATTATATAGGAGAAATCCTTCTTCTCACCAGAAACCACAACTCAACAATCCCATTTGAAGTAAGGAAGAAGAACCAATTGACACAAATACTCATTCTACCTATCTTCAATCCAAGAATCAAGAAGATAATGAATAGTAAACAAATAAAGTAAGGAAGAGCTGGATTCAGCTCTATAGGAAGAAGAATTCTTGCAGTAACTAAAATTACTAAATTGGAGCACAAAAAGGAAGAAAGCTATAATAAATACACCTATATAATTAGAAGATGATTTCTACTCAGAAAAAAACTACAAGACCTCTTATATACATTCAAAGATATATGGGCCATAGACTTCAAGAACATCAAGACTAAGGAGCCCTTATACTATTATGATGTCAATACTAGAAGTGCAAAGCCAATTTATCAGAAGGCCCATCCTATCTCACCAGCTTATAGAGAATGGCTCAAGATGGAAATTAAGAGGATGGAGGAATCTGGGATCATCAAGGAAGCCAGTAGTCCTTGATCATCACTTATTGTACTTACACCAAAGAAGGAAAGCCAACTGGGAGAATTCGCACCCAGACTTTATACAGACTACTGAAGACTTAATGAGGTCACTGAAAAAGACAGACAATCACTACCCAATATTGGTGACATCCTCATCATGTTGGAGAATAAAGTATAATTCTATACTACTTTTGATCTATTCTCTAGATTCTATCAAATTGGCCTTATATCTGAAGCCAGCAAAAAATCAGCCTTTATCACTTCTGATAGAATCTATGTCTATCTCCACATGTTCTTCAGAATGTGCAATGCACTAGCTAGTTTTCAGCAAATGATGAATAGTATCTTCAGAGATGTTATGAAAAGATAAATAATGGTATACATATATGGATGATGTAATTATCTTTAGTAAAACAGCCAGGGAATACTTAGAATATATCAAGAAAATTCTCAGATAACTTCACAAGCATGGCCTCTACATTAAGTCTAAGAAATACAAATTTGGAGAGGAGGAAATTGTTTACCTTGGACACATTATCAATCATAATGGAATATACACAGACTCTATCAAGATCAAGATAGTAGTAGCATATCCAGTACCCACTAGCATTACTGAAGCCTAAGCCTTTATAAGATTAGCATCCTACTACAGGAGGTTTATTTGTAGATTTTCTCATATTGCCAGCCCTATCTATGATCTGTTCAGAAAGAAGATCAAGTTTCAGTGGACCTAACAGCAGCAGCAAGCCTTTGATAAACTCAAGACTAGGTTAATTCAAGCCCCAATCTTGAGAAGACCTGACTGGATCCAGAAGTTCATCCTGCAGACAGATGCCAGTATAATGAAACTTGGAGCTGTTCTAGTACAAAAAAAGAATAGTGCTGAATATATAGTAGCCTACCTCAGTCAAGATACTCATAGAGCCAAGCAGTCCTATGAGTCATACAAGCTGGAATGTCTTACAGTCATCTAGGCTATAGAGAAGTTCTACTACTACCTAGCTGGAAGATACTTCACTATCCAGATAGATCACTCAGCACTTATCTGATTGCTCACCACTAGTGAGCCAAAAGAAATCTATGCCCAATGGATTATAAAGCTGCAAGTATATGATGCTACAATCACATACTGCCCCAGAAGAACTAATACTAATGCTGATGCCCTCTCATGGACACTCTAAAGGACTCAATCCCTACCAAATCATCATAAATAGAGAGCTGTACTATGGAATAATCAGCTACCTGGGGCAGTGAAAAATGCCCCCACATCTGAAAGAATAGACAAAAAAAATTATTAATTGGATCTGGAAACAATTCAAAACTGATGGAGAAATATTCAAGAAAGGATAGCAATTAGTTATCTCTGAGTACTAGAAGAATCAGGTGATGAAGGAAGTATATGAGCAAGGCCACATAAGAGGAACTAATATATATAACAAAGCAAAAAGAACCATATAGTGGCCAGAAATGAAAGAAGATATCAGGCAATTTGTCAGGACCTATAACAAATGCCAAAAGCAGAAGCAAGACCAATGGGATCAAGCCCCTAGATCAGTAGACATTGAGCCAATATTATTTACCCATATCACAATGAATGTAATTGGCCCCCTACCCCTGATATTGACAGGTAACCAATATGTTATTGTGGTTGTAGACCTCTTCACAAAATGGATGGAGGTCAGGCCCCTCAAGGAAGCCAATGTACAATTATTTGCCAATTTCTTGTACAGAGAAATTATCTACCAATTCAAGACCTCAAAGCAAGTTATCATGGACAGAGGAATAGAATTTGTCAATCAGTTCTACAAAATCCTCTACAAGAAGTATAAGATCCAACATATCAAGACTACTACTTATCACTTATAAGGAAATAGACAAGTAGAAAGAATCAAAAAACCCTCAAGAATATCATTGCCAAGATCTATGATGAATATGGAAACTGGGACCACTATCTCTCAATAGCATTATCCACTCTGCAGGATATATGATCACAAAATACCTATTTTATACTATAAGAAATACTATTCAGTAAAGAAAGTTCTAGTGAAAGTTTGTTAGCAAGTAATGATACAATCTGGAACTACATAGATATAGAGATATAGAGATTACATCAAATTAGGAAAAGGGCTGAGGATTACATAACCAAGGCATGGGTACTGCAACAGAATAATGTGAAAAAGACTCATAAGCCCCTGAAGATTATCAAGATAGGAGACAAAGTTCTGGTATATCAGAATATAGTAGAAGCTTCTTGGTTACAAAAACTAGAGCCCAAGTGAGAGAGACCTTATCTAGTATAAGATATAAAAGGAACTACTTTCTGGCTACAGAAGCTCTTAGGCATAATAATTCCCACTACCATCCATCGAAACCAACTCAAGAAGTACCATGGCTAATAACTGAAGCACCACAATAGCACTCAAAATTACTAGTACTACTCAAAGAGCCATAGAGAGACAATGGCACACCACAGAATCTCCAACTATAGAGGAATGTTATGACAGTATTCAAAGCATTGTACAGACTCATCTCTCTCAGATTTCACACTTTAAGACCTACCACCATTGAATAGAATTCCAAAAATACTTTAAGCTTAGATAAATACTCAACCAAAACCCAGAGATGACCAAAGAAAATTGGATTGCAGAATGTCAGCTCTCCTATTCTCAGATCACTATTACTAAGAGAATTCATAAGCTATTTTGAGATAATGAACCAGCACTAGCCCACCTGTGAGGAGTAACCCCTATAGACTTTAAGCTAGTAAGGTAATACTATTGGGAAATAGTAATACAACAAATTATACAATATAAGACCATACAGATAGTTGAAGTCTGGAAGTTTGAATAGATGCTTCAGGGATGAAATCATCTATTCAAGAGGAAGTTGTGACAGTATAGCTGAACTTGGAAGAAGAAAATAGAGAATAGATACTTTATTGTACTCAGTTCCAAATTAGTATAGCCATATAGTTAACAGTCCCCAATCTCGACATTTTCTAAATATTTCGAAATGTTCAAAATTGAGAGTCCCAATATAGTATAGATTTTGACTTTGTTAAAATATTTTGACATTATCTAAATGACTCATAACTTAGCCCTATAGCTTAGTAGCCACCTTATAGCTAGCTAGTAAACTTATATAAATATCCCAGTATCTTCAAATGAATAAACCTTAGATTGAAAGTGTTAGAATAAAGAACAAGTATATTGATAAAGGACCTTCAGGATTATCTCTTTAACATATATATTTGGCCTTATGGAACTATTGACTCTAGGAGTTAAGAAGATAAGAATTCAAGATAAAGAAATCCAATGTATTTGCCAAGTTTAGTATCCACTATGTTATATCAGATACTGATAAATAATATATTTTAGAAATACCTCAGAGTATTTATTCTAATATATATTAATAATATTTTAGTATT
>RQIL01000777.1:0-24151 GCA_003951145.1 Jimgerdemannia lactiflua
ACAATATATATATATATTTGAATTCTTAATAGTCTTTAGATATTTTTCATTTCTAATTACTCTGAATTATTTTTTCAAAGTAAAGTTCAGAGGGTTGAGTTTAGGGTCAGATTCAGAGATCAGGTTCAGAGTCAGATTCAGGGGTCAGATTCAGGATTAAATTTAGAAATTGAGTTCAGATTTGAGTTAAGAGTAAATAACAGATTGGGTTAAAGATAGGTAATATACATTTCCAGATCAGATTAAAGATGGGTAATATTTAATTCTAGATTGGGTTAAAGATGGGTAATATATAATTCTAAGTCAGATTAAAGACAGGTAACATATATTTCTGAGTTGGGTTAAAGATAGATAATATATAATTCCAAGTTGGATTAAAAATGGATAATGTCTAATTCTGAGTTAACTGTTTTATAAGTTGGATTTCAGGTTGAGTTTCAGGTTAATTGGATCAGGTTTGTGAAGCATTACTACCAATCTCTGAAAGCTCAATGTAACTACAAATTTCAAGATTGACTTCTTGAGTAATAGTGCAGCCACTAGCCCCATTACACTATTGAACAGATCTCCTTTATGCACTGTTCCCAAGCTCTCAGGAGTCCCCCTGTACTCATCAATAATCACATTTAGTTTTTTTGTCAGATTTCCCATCATACTGCCATCAGTAGTTACAGCCCCACTGCTAGTCACTCCTCTCAAACCAATTTTTCAATGCTAAGGGTAAAACCACGGCCGTTCGGAATGGGACATGAGGATGGCGCGGACGATCAGTTCGGATCGCCGAGTAAGAGGAGGAAGCAGATGCATCTTGCGAGGAAGGATAAGGCTAACGAAGGCCCATCGCATGCAAAAATGAAAAGGATGGCCGAAGTGCATCCGGTTCGGCAGACGGCTTGTCGTCGTAGTTGTCGTCGTCATCGTCGGAGGAGGAGGCCAGATTAGTGAAAGAGTCGCAGTCTGGACACGAGCTTGAACCGGAGCTGGAGGCCAGGCAGGAAAGGGAGCCGGCTGCTGCAAAAACAACTAAAGTCAGCTTACTGATAGAAGTTGCAGAAAATGATTTGGCTAGACACTCTGAGAAAATGAGGAAGAAGAAGAAGATGACATAATCCCAGTCACACTAAACTTCAGGTTAAACAGTGATGATTCTATTAGCCAAATTTGATCTAGTTAGTTAGTTGCACAAACAGTGACTGCACTTTTACTAGCCTTATTCATCACAAACAAAGGATTAGCCTTATTCTACTAGTTAGTCACTTGACTTCCAAATCCATACTAATTCAAGAGTAGGGAATTACCAATTACTTAGCCATATACTTAGCAAAATCCATGCACAACTCTGTATAAATACCCCCCCAAACTGCAGTAAATAAACCTCAGTCAATTGATTTGTAATATCAACTTAAGTTTTTGAAGAACTTTGGGAAAAGACTCCAAGAGACCAGATAATTTAGAGAACAAGATAACAACCTGGAGTATTGAAGCTCAGAAGTTTGAGTTAAAGAATTACTCTTGCCACGTTCAAGACTGCCACCACTGAGTTTAAGAAAATTGCCACTATGGACCACCATGAGTTCTCAAGTCAATCACGTTTTGCACTAAGTTAAGAAAATTGCTGCTGCTAAGGAAGCTGCTGCCAAGTTAAAAGACCTGCCAGAAGACCATCAGAATGATCGCCTGCTCTCAAGTTAATCAAATGTGACCTGCGAATGATTCCTGTCTACAGTCACGAGCCACTTAGTTTAAGATCGCCATTGCCTCATGTTCAATGACCAACCATCTACTTCCCACACACATTGATCAACCAGTCCACCTAATTCAAGATTGCTGTTGCCCATATTTGGACCCTGATCACTGCATGTTGATCGACAAAATGCCTGCCAAGGATAATAGAATAACCACCAGAAAGCCCATTGATCATTGAATAATTGAGCCACTATATTCGAAAAGCCTGTAATCGACCACTGCCACTTTTTGATGATAAATCAGATGATACATCACATGACTACTGACCTGTAATTGATATGAACAATATTTAATTCTTATAATTCGGAGACCATGCTTCACAAGTAGCACATTGAGCTATGCAAGAAGCCCTATAAAGTTATACAAAAAGCACACCACATTTTGGGGACTCAACTGGGAATAGTTTTCTAAAGACTTGACCTTTTGGCTCAAGAACCCTGTAGTTACAGTGGAGAATTCAGCAGGATCTACTCAGCAACAAGACCAGGGCCAGCAACAGTCCTCTTCAGCAGAGAAGAAAGCACACACCATCATCAGGACAGCAGCCAGATCCTTGTTCAAAAATAGCAGCCAGAAAACTGAATTAGAGAAAAGAAGTGACCCAGACTATGGTTTAACCTTAAGGGAAAGGAGACAACTCAGAGAACAACCAGAACCCCTTCAGATCCAAGACCTAGAAGAAGACCTTCCTGAAGAATACCAGACCCAAATCTACAGAAAAAACTTAAACAGGAATGACTACATTTCCACAGTAATCAACTGAGCTACCCCATTAGACCAGGTATATTTTAAAACATCAGAAGGAGAGGAAGACTACCATCCACACAACTCAAGAGATGAGTTCAATTTATACCACCACCACTCAGACAGCTATATAGACTTCCAGCAAGGTGAACATGACCTCACTACTTCACAACAGCAAGGGGCAGACGAGTTCAACACCAGTTATATCAGCCCTCTAGCACCTTCAATCACCCAAGCCCTTGCACCTTGGTCACTTATCCTCCAGCACTATCCTCAAGAAACAAGGAACACCAGCCCTTCTAGTGCTCCAGTGTTCAATAGTCACCACCAGTCTACTAGAGGATTCCCATCACTATCAAGGATCCCTATCCCAGTATTGATCAAAAGAGCTAGATCTCCTACTCCACCAAGACACTGCCCTCTACCTGTACCCTCTGTACATCAAGCACCTTCCCCACCCCCACAAGGACTATCAAGGAATGCTATCTCTGAACAGCCTCAGATATTGAGAACAGTAAAGATGAGCCAGATATGAGCTACTTACAGAAGTTCTATGGTACAGATAATGAAGATATTGAGGAGTTCATTAGAGAAATCAAAGTATAAGCAGCAGCCAAGCAATGGGATGCAGAAAGAAAACTCAGCATTTTTGAGTCACTTTTGAGAGGCCCAGCCCTCCAAAGATACAACCAAGCCAGACATAATGGAGGAGAAATCCATAGGGCTGAACAAGAAGCTCACCTTGTAGCAAATGGACATCATGCACAAAGATACATCATCCATAGAGGCTGGCTCTGAGCCCAGTTCAATGGCCTTGAACACTAACAAGAAGCACAAGAAGCCCTAACCTACATGACCCAAGCAGTCAATGAAACCCCAAAGAGTTTCTACCATCAGATCCAAGCACAGATGATTAAGGCAAACTTGCAGCCTGCAGTCCAACTAGCACTAGCTTCAACTATCTTCCTCAATGGCCTATACCCAGAGCTCAGAAGGCAAGTCATCAGAATGGGATATTGGAGTATCAAGCAACAAGTTGCTGGAGTACAAGGATGCTGGGAAGCAGACTACAGACCAGCCCAGCAAGTACAAGTTCACCATGAACCTACTAGAGTCGAGGCCCCAAGATCCCAAGGAACTACAGCAGAACAAGAGAATGCATTCCTCAGAGCCTAGCTGGCCAACTATGAGAATAGACCACCTTTACCTTCAGCCCAATTCAGTCAACAGAAACAGCAATAGCCACTAAGGGTACAAGAGGACCCAATGATGATACACACTAAACAGATGAAGGACTTAGCCATTGTGGTAGTACAGCTGAAGAATCAAGGAGGAAGACAACAAGATTACTGCTGCAATAACAGGCAAGACTACCGACAACAGGACAATAGGAGTTCCTCTCAGACATCCTCAGCTACAACTGCAGGCTCAGTTACAACAGGCCCCTATGTCCCTACCTGTTTCTACTGTGGAAATCAAGGCCACATTCAAAGGTACTGCCCAAGGAAACAAGCTACTCAGTCCAATGACAGAAATGTTAATCTCATTCAAATGGACAAAGAGATCTGCCAAATAGAAGAAGAAACTGCCTGGCTTCGGGACCAAGGAGACACCCCCTCATATTATGAAGCCTACCCCTCCAAGGTAACTTGGGAGGCAGCACCTGCTCAGACCAGAGGATGAGAAAGACCCCCAAAGATCCCACCCCCATTACCAGTAACAGTGCCAACAGGCAAGCACTCTAGACATAGCCATTCTTCCTCAGATACTCCACAAGAGAAGAGCAAGAGAGTTAGAAGAGACACCCCCAAAGCAGAAGCAGGACCATCCAGGATGACCCTGAGTATCACTCTGCCTGACCTTGAGGAAGATGAATACATGGGTGTAGAATCTTCAGCCAATGAGTTGCCTATCAGAAATGAGAAACCCTGCCCAGGATCTAGACACAGAAGGAGCAGCAGGCCCCATAAAGCAGCCTCCCTTTGGGACCAAATCTGCACTCAAGATGCAGGCCTCACAGTCGAGCAAGTCCTCAAGAATGCACCATAAGTTAGGCGAAAATTCCTGAAGGAAGCCAAGGAGGATACCAAGAGACTTCCTGTCCAAGGACCACACACACAAGACCCCAGCACTATCCACATGGTGCATAAAAATTGGCATCAAGAACACCAATCCACAAGGCTTGCAAGTGGAAAAGTACATGAGAAAATGCCCAAATTCCCATTGACACAGGAGCAGCAGTCTGTATCATCACCCAGAGAATGCTAGAAAGAATCAGTTGGGAAATTGATGAAGAAACCAAAGCAAGAGTCATCATGGTAGATGGATCAGCATCTACCCCCCTTGGACTTGTGCGAGACATCTCCATTCAAGTAGGAAAAGCCTGCCTCAATGTCCCCCAAGCTGTTGTGACCCTGGCAACCTCCTATGACCTGATCCTAGAAAGAGATTGGATGCACTGAGTTGGAGCCAATATAGATATCAGAAGGCAACTCCTAGTCTTTACTATTTATGGACAGAAGCACAAAGTATCCATCAAGTCAAGAGGATCATCAAGGAAAGCAAGTCTAGCCTCTGAGACAGAATGGCAAGGACATAGTGAAACATCCACTACTATCAAGGATGAGGATGAGAGTGAAGCAAATTTCCTGCAAGAATTGGGGAGTGACTTTGATGCCCCTAGAGATCAAGATAGTGGACCAGAAGAATCCTTTGTTGGAGTCATTGACATTGAAGGCTTACAATCAAGAATTAATGGAGACAACAATGAAAGAGCAGCATGCAAGTTTGCAGGACCATCTACACAACCACCACTCCCATTGGTAGAAAATCAAATTATGAGAGCCTTCTGCCTAGGCAAGTACAAGCATTTCAACTGCTTCTACTCACCAAGAGATAATTGTATCAACTGCCAAATCCTGGACATTAAGAAGGTTCCAATGCCAACTATTGAGGACAAAGATGAATTGAGACAAGCACTAGTTCCTGGCTGAGCAACTTCAAAGACCTTCAAGAAGACTTACCAAGAATAACAGAAGGTCCTTTCCTGGCAGCCTGTGGAAACTCTCACAATCGAAAAAGATAGCAACAGTTCCTACACCATTACCCAAGCTCTCTAGATTACCCTGCCCACCTATGATAAGTACTGGAAGAGATACCCCACCAGCAAGGAAGTCAAGGAGCAAAATGAAGGCTTTGTCAAGAAAGGATACTGTGATTGTGGAAAGACTTTCACTTGCTACTGGTGTGAACATCGAAGTGTTTATCTTAGTAAAGATGTTCACAAGAGCTGAGTTAAGAGAAAGGACCCCACCCTACAAGAACCCTGAATCCGCTGAGCCTGCCGAAAATGCAAAGAGATCAACCACAAAGGAAATTGCAAAGCAAAGAACAAGACCACCATCTGGGACCTACCATTGGAAATTCTGGCCATCATCTGTTGGCATTGCCACCCATATGAAGGAAATCAAGGAGTCAATCTTGCCTTCACCCTTATGGAAGCCCTGAACTCACTTGGATGGACTGGATTCAATTATACAAGGAATCCAAAGACAGGAGCACACTGGCTATTCTTCAAGCCAGAGCAAATGGAGTTCTTACCCACAATTGCAGCTGCTGGAGTACCATTCCTCAAAACCCAGCCAGTCATTCAAGTCAAGCTACTCTCACCTTGGGCCCAGCCCCCTCTTGCACAAACAAAAAGATCAGTTGGATATGACCTCTGTCTTCCTTACCAAGCAGTAATCTGACCCAGAAGTACCAGGACCTTTGACCTTCAGATTGTACTTACTATACCACCAGGACTCTATGGTCAACTGGCATCAAGATTATCTCTGGCAGTCAAAGGAATTACTGTAGAAGGAGGAGTCATTGATCAGGAATCACCCATCAAGGTTCATGTAGCAAGAGTAGCCCAGTTCAGACAGATGAGACCCTATATCTGCTGCCCCATCCAAGTGAGGGAAGACATCATCCTACAACCTTACCAACAAAGAGGTCTTGATGTACACCTCCCAGAAGAAGCAGACAACTTGATATTTGCACCATCAATGGAGCTTTGAAAAAGATATCACCTACTTCTAGCAGAAGAATGAATTCATGACCAGATGTCACCAATCTACATCCTTATCAGAAACATGGGCTTCAAGGTGACCACTATCCCCAAAGAAACAATACTGAGATATTTCAAACCGCTGATAGACACCTATAATGAAGAAGTCTGTAATGGTTCTGGTTTCTCAGATGAGGAAGTGACTTATTTCTAAGTGCTCAAAATAGCTCAAAGAGTTATTAAGAGTTCAGAAAGTTCTTGTGGATTCAGGGAGAAAATATTCTGAACTTTATTCGAGAGAACAGAGAGGATATTTATACAAGATATGAAAGAAGAATCTGGAAAGATCTGAGTAATCAATGGAAATGCCAAGAGAAAGATTTGTCAGCAATGATGATAAATAAAGATCTGCAATATTCCATGAAGTTCTGTGACTAGCTAAGACTGGAATGGAAGTGACAAGAATGTTCTAGCTGTGGTTTAGTGCCAAGAGATGATTTTTAATCATTCGGAAGATACTGGAAGATTACAGAAAGTACTAGAAAGACAAAGAAAAAGAAATAAACTACGCTAAAATGTTACATCTCCTCCTCCTTAAGAATCAATGTCCTCATTGAATTCGAAAGGTAATACAAGAAAATAAAACTAAAAGAAAAGACAAATAAAATATATTGGCTCATTGGCAAGGACCAGCCATCCTTGTATAAGGCGAGGGCCAAAGTAACATCTTGAACCTCATTAGTTGCAGAATTTACAGAGTTCTTCTGTGGGTCTTATTTCTGATGTTGTATCCCTTAGAGTGCCCTGATGCATAATATACCTGATCAGTACAGTAGGTTGTCTACTATCCAAGAGGAGAACCTTATGGGCAGTCAATGAGTTTCTTTTTGCTCAAACTCTTGAATGAGGTCTTGGGAATTCTTGAGATTGGCGGCAGGTTCCCAGGTAGCATCGTATTTAGGGTAGCCCATCCACTTGACTAGGTATTCTGTGTGACGGTATCAGACTCATTTGTCTAAGATTTTCTTGACTTCATACTCAATATGATCTTGAACCATAACTGGTACTGAGGGTGTTGGAATTTGGCCAGGGTAAGGGGGTGACTGATTCCAGGCCTTGAGTTGTGATACATGGAATACTGGATGTATACGTATGGTTGTTGGTAGACTGAGACAGTAGGAGTAGGTAGAGACTTGCTCGGTGATCTCAAAGGGTCCAAGGTACTTGGGTTGGAATTTGGCTGACTGGCAGTTGACTTGAGATTGGGCCTTGATGTTGTCAGCTTTGAGTAGAACCATATCTCCAATAGTGTAGTTGACATTACAACGTTTCTTATCTGCATACTTAGCTTGATATTGTTGAGCCTTTAGTAGATTTGTGGTTGCGATCTTGAGAAGAGAATCCATTTTGTCGATAAGGTTCTGGGCAGTGGGGACTTGTGTGTGACTAGATTGCTGGAATGGAACTAGACTTGCAGGGGTCTCAGGGTTTTGACTGTGTAGTAACTGGAAAGGGGAAAGACCAGTAGATGATTGGACTGCATTGTTGTAGGCGAACTCGGCATAGGTCAGGTAGTGGTCCCAATCATCTTGCTCAAAAGACACATAGTTTCTGAGCATTTGTTCAAGTGTTCTGTTCATTCGCTCAGTTTGTCCATCAGTTTGAGGGTGAAAGGCAGTGGACATAGTGATTTGAGTTCCAAGAGTCTTGAAGAGTGCTTGCCAGAAGTGACTTGTGAATTTGGGGTCATGGTCACTGACAATTACTTGGAGAAGTCCATATTGGTGGAAGATAGACTTGAAGAAGATTCTAGCAATTTCAGGAGTGGTGACATTAGTTGTGGTTGGCTTGGCAATTGTGATCTTAGTCAGGTGGTCCACAAACATGATGATGGCATCATAGCCTGATTTGATTCATGGGAGTTGTACAATGAAGTCCATTGTGACTTGCTCAAACTTCTTGGTCAGAACTAGCAACAGTTGCAGAAGACCAGCAGGCATTTGGTTGCTTGACTTGTTCCTTTGACACAGATTACAGCTTTGAACATACTCCTTGATTTCCTTGAGCATGTTGGGCCAGTAGTAGTCTCATTGAATGTTCTTGATGGTCTTCTTGATTCCAAGGTGACCAGCTAGTGGGGAGTCATAATGTTCATAAAGAATCTTGTACTGAAGTTCAGGGTCAGTGGGAATATAGACCTTATCTTGATAGTACATGAGGTTGTTCTTGAAGGTGTACTTTTCTTTGAATTCCTTGGTGTCCTTTTGTAGAACCAGAGAGTCTTGTTCATATGCAGTCTTGATCTGGTTAAGGAATTCAGGTGCCACAGTGACTTGTAAAATGACAGCAAGGTCAGGCCTTCTTGAGAGTACATCTGGTACAACCAGGGTTTTGCCGGGCTTGTAGATGATGTTTGGGGTAAAGGTCTGGAGTAGCTGACTCCACTTGGCTTGTTGACGGAAAGAGTTGGTTGGGTGTTGATGTACTGAAGAGACCTGTGATCTGTGATCACATCGAACTCAACTTCTAGATAGTATCGCTAGGTCTTGAGGGCATGAATGATTGCCAGGAGTTCCTTTTCATGAGTGGCTAGCTTTTGTTCTGCAGGGGACAATTTTCTTGACTAGAATACAATGGGTCTGTGTCCTTGGCCTTCATCCTGAGAGATGACTGCACCAATTGCAAAGTTGGATACATCAGTAGTGATGGTGAACTTCAAGTTCAGGTCCATGTTTCTAAGGACAGGTGCATGGGTCAGGCAGTTCTTGAGTTCTTGAAAGGCTTATTGACAGAAGGTATCCCAGATATAGGGAACATAGAGGTCAGAGTTGGGTTGCTTTCGCAGGAGGTTTGTCAAAGATTCTGCTATACCAGAGAAGTTCTTGACAAATCAGCAGTAGTATCCAGCCAGACCAAGGAAGGACCTAAGTTCAGTGAGACTTGCTGGTATAGGCCACTGTTTAATGGCTTGTATTTTCCTTGGGTCTACTTGAATTCCTTTGGCTGATACAATGTGTCCAAGATATTCAACTTGATCTTTGAAGAACTCACACTTCTTGAGCTTTGCATAAAGTTTGTGTTCACAGAGGATCTTGAGGACTTGTTTGAGGTGTTTGAGATGTTCTTCTTCAGTGCTGCTGAAGATCAGGATGTCATCAATGTACACGAGTACAAAGATATAGAGCTGATCCTTAAAGACAGTCTGCATGAGATCTTGAAAGGTTGCTGGTGCATTGGTGAGACTAAAGGCCATGACTAGAAATTTGTAGAGACCAAATGGTGTCATGAAGACAGTCTTGGGTATGTCTTCTGGCTTGATTCGAATTTGGTGATACCCGGAGGTCAGGTCAATCTTGGTGAAGTGCATGGCATTCTTGAGAGCATCAAAGATTTGATCAATGAGAGGCAGTGGGTAATGATTCTTGACAGTAATCTTGTTGAGTGTGCAGTAGTCTATGCACATTCGCAGGGTATCATCCTTCTTCTTAACAAACAGGACTGGGGAGCCAAAGGGTGACTTGCTTGGCTGAATGGCTCCTCGCTCAATGAGTTTATTGAGTTCCTTCTTGACTGCTTCAATTTCAAGTGGTGATATTCAGTACATCTTCTTCTTAGGAATTTCCACATCTGGTACAAGCTTGATTTCATGGTCATAGTCTCTTGAAGGTGGTAGACCAGGTAGCTTGTCTGGGAAGATATCCTTGTACTTGTTCAGCAGTAGCTTGACACTTTCACTGATTGATAGCTTCTTGTCTTCTTTCTTGGGTCAGATCAGTGCAACAAAGGCACAGATAGCTTTCTTGAGGGCCTTCTTGAACTGGATTGCAGAAAGAGTTGCAATTGGGGTTCTTGTCTGAGTTTTGTCCAGCTTGATGGTAATGTTGGCTCCATCTTGAATCAGGGTAACTTCATTCTTAGTCCAATCAATGTGTGGGTTGTGCCATATAAGCCAGGGTTTGCCTAAGATCAGATCATGATCTCCTAGGGGTGCCACTTCAAAATCTAGGTGTTCTCAGTACTTCTGAATCTTGAGGGGAAGTTTAGTGGCAATTGAGTCAATTGGTAGAGTGGTGCCATCAGTAGTAACAACTTCACCATTCTTGCTAGTTGGCTTGGTGAGAATCTTGTACTTGTCAATGAGGTTCTTGTTGATAAAGTTCCCAACGGCTCTGCTGTCTATGAGAACATCTAGTTCTTGGCCCTTAACTAGACCTTTGAAGATGAGCATTGAGTTGGCTCGGTTCTTGGCTATGCTAGCAACTTGATCAGTGCTGTCAAAGTCTTTCTGATCTTGCTTGGTTGAAAATAACTTGGTAACTTCCTTGATGGCAGGTAGAGTGGCTTGCTCTAGAATGAGCTGTGTGATTCTGTCACCTTCATTGACAGTATAAGATTGGTCCTTGTGGTTGACTAGTAAGACTTGCATTTCTCCTCGGAAGTCAGGGTCAATGACTCCAGCACTAACATCCAGTGAGTGCTTGATACTGAGACCAGATCTTGATGCAATTCTTGCATAATGTTCCTTGGGTATTTCGACTGCAAGGCCAGTTGGAATGAGCCTTCTTTTATGAGCAGGAATAGTGACTTGTTGGATGGATTGAATGTCTAAACCAATGGCTCCTTCGGACTGTGCTTGAGGAATCTGGGCCTTGGGATTGACTCACATGAAATTGAGTACAACTTCTTGCTTGACTTGTTGACCTTGGGTGTCTTTGGACAGGACCAGGATCCTCTTGGGTTTGGTAGTCTTCTTGGGACATTTAGTGGCAATGTGGCCAGGCTGTCGGCAAAAGAAGCAGGCTCCAGCCTTCTTGAGGCACTCCTTTTCCTTGGGTGTAAGCTTGTTCTTTTTGTTCTTGTCAATGGTGTCTAGGTCCATGGGAGCAAGTCCAACAGTTCTGACTTTGATTTCCTCCCTTCTGGGGTTGTTGTTGAATGGCAGTCTCTTCTGCTCAAAGCGGTTGCCATAGGTAATGACATCGAACCTATCAGCAATTTTCATTGCAGTATCTAGGTCTTTGGGTTCTTCTAGTTCAACATGAACTCAGGTTTGTTCTTTGAGATCTTGGATGTACTTGTCAACCTTCTCACCTTCAGTGACATGAGGCAGCTCCAAAAGAATTGACAGGAATTGTCCATTGTATGCTTGCACAGACTTGAGTTGTTTGATGTTTTCCAGGTGATCTCACGTGACCTTGGTGCTGTTGACAGGTTTGAATTGGCCCTTAATAGCATCTGAGAATTCGCCCGAGGTCTTGATTCGGCTAGAGAATCTTGTGTTCTGGACATGGTTTTGCCACCAGATTGCAGCATTCCCTCAGAGGAGTGTGGCATCAAATTGGACTAGTACTGCATTATCCAGATTGGTCAGTTCTCCATATTGCTCCAATTGGAAAAGCCAGGCATTGGTAAACAGTCCTCCTCTTTGGCCATCAAAGATATCAGGCTTCTGAGGCTTGATGGTGACTGTGGTCAGAGATACTATTGTAAGTACAGATGTAGACTGTGCAGGAGCTTTGCCCTCCTTCTTGTCCAGTCATTCTTAAAGATGGGAAATTTGGGCCAGTGCAGTATGCAGCAGGCTTTCTAGAGTCCCAGATGACTGAGTAGGGATTTTGTCCTCTTCTTCTTGTTGAATATAAGGAGCATTCTGTGGGACATAGTTGCCATAAGGGGTGCTGTAGGTGTTGTTGCCCCAGGCATCGGCATTGGGGTCCATAGACATGGTGTTTGACTAGTTTCTTGAGAGGTTTCTTGTTTAGGCAAGGTGTAACTTAACCGCTGCTACCAAGTGTAATGGTTCTGGTTTCTCGGATGAGGAAGCAACTTGTTTCTAAGTGCTCAAAATAGCTTGAAGAGTTATTAAGAGTTTGGGAAGTTCTTGTGGATTCAGGGAGAAAATATTCTGAGCTTTATTCGAGAGAACAGAGAGGATATTTATACAAGATATGAAAGAAGGAAGCAGAAGGATCTGAGTAATCAATGGAAATGCCAAGAGAAAGATTTGTTGGCAATGATGACAAATAAAGATCTGCAATGTTCCATGAAGTTCCGTGACTAGCTAAGACTGGAACGGAAGTGACAAGAATGTTCTAGCTATGGCCTAGTGCCAAGAGATGATTTCTAATCATTCGGAAGATACTGGAAGGTTATGGAAAGTATAGAAAGACAAAGAAAAAGAAATAAACTACACTAAAATATTACAAAGTCTTTGAATTTTTGGGAAATGGCAAGCCCTCTCCAGTGAGACTGATGGTACCAGGGAGGAAGACTCAGCAATCAAAGCCATTGACATTGAGGCAACTCTAACCAAGGATCAGCAACAATAGATATAGGAGTTGATAAGAAGAATACAAAGATATATTTACCACCACATACAATAACTTCCTACCATATCAATACAGAGAACACCCTATATATACTGGAAATGCAAAACCTATCCAACAGTGCCCCTACCAAACACCACATCATCTGATCAAGTTTGAACAACAACACATAGAAGAAATGCTATGAAATAGAGTTATCAGACCCTCATCAAGCCCCTGGGCTTCACTAGCAATCATTGTGCCAAAGAAAGGAGGATGGAGATTAGTTGTGAATTTCAGAAAGCTCAACAAAGTCACTACAGAAGATGTCTACCCACTGCCAAGAATAGATGACCTCCTTAATGCCCTTGGAAAAGCCAAGTACATGACTACCACAGATCAGTTCCAAGGATTTCAAGTAATACCCATTACCAAGGAAGACATCTGCAAAACAGCCTTCATTACCAGATGAGGACAGTATGAATACCTCTGGATACCATTTGAACTCTGCAATGCACCAGCCTCATTCCAAAGAATGATGAACCATATCTACTGGGATCTTATTGGAAGAAATGTGCTAGTCTATATAGATGATGTAATCATCTACTCTGAGATATTTGAGCAACACTTATAAGATCTCTATGAAATGTTTGACACTATCCAAAGCTCAAAACTCAGACTCAATGCCAAGAAATAATTTTTTGAGAAACACCAAGTTGAATATCTGGGGTATGTTGTCTCAGCTCAAGGAACACATGCTGACCCACATAAGGTGGAGAAAGTCAAGAACTACCCAGTTCCTACCTCAGCCAAGGAGACCCTATCCTTCCTCATGTTAGCATCCTATTACTGGAGATTCATCTCAAGATTTTCAGACAAGGCAGCACCACTCCAAGAGATCTCTAAGAAGGATCAACCATTCTACTAGAAGGAAGATCAGCAGAAGTCAATTGATCTACTCAAGAAAGCCCTTACTGTAGCCCCTGTTCTGGTGTGACCAAATTTTGACAAACCATTCATCCTGGCAACTGATACTTCTGCCCTTGGACTTGAATTAATTCTATCTCAGCAAGATGACCAGAAGAAGGAATATATTATTGAGTATGCTAACAAGGCCACAAATGAGACTCAGGCAAACTATGGCACCACCAAACTAGAATGCCTTGCAGTAGTATGGGCAGTAGATCATTTCAGACACTATCTCTTAGGAAAGAGATTTGCTCTTTTCACAGATTGGCCAGCAAGTACTCAAATTTGACTATAGAGGAAAGAAGTACAGAGTCAAGGTCACTAGTTTCGAGCCATCAAAGAAAAAGAAGAAGGTCACCATTTAAGAAGAATATGCCAGCAGCAAAGAATCCACTACAGAAGAAGCAGAGGATTCAGAGGATGACAATAACCCCAGGCTCAGGCCCCAAATCAATATGATAGACAACAGACTGGAAGACAATGTCTGGGCTCAAGACACAATCTCCATCACAATCGGAGCCATTGCTAGTTAAGTCAGAGGATGCATCAAATGCCTCCAAAGACAAAAATGCAAAAAACACTCATCCAGATATGTTGGAACTCAAAAAACCCCTGGCACCACATACCCTGAATGCAGGAGAAGGAAGAAGAAATACCTTCACAACACCCAGTAAATTGAAGCAGCCAAAGTACAAGCAATCTGGGACCAACCACTAGAGGAAGAAGATGATGGCTTTTCTGAAATGAAGACCTCCCTGCAATTGTTGCCTGGGATGATCCAAATTGGGTACCATAAGAAGGAGAAGATGATAATACCCCCTGGAATGAATAAGCTGGACTTAGTACTCAGATGGTTATTGCAAGGCCTGAAACTCACTAAGAAAGAGCCTTCCGATTAGGCAGATGCCCTCATCAAGTTATTTTCCATTCACCAAGAGACTACTACTATCAATGCCATATGTTGGACTAATAAGCAAGACAGCCCTTTGTACCAGAATCTCCGAAAATCATTGCAGAAGGAACCTCATTTCAAGAATCCATCACCACACTTGCAAGGAGATGATATGGAGTAGGATACTACACTCAAACAGAAGTAAAGCCCCTCTCTACCCTTTCACCCAAGTATGATGCAAATGGATACTGATTCCCCAAGCTCAAAGAAATTGAAGAGAGAAAGAAATACTTCCAAGCCATGAGATATTGTTATCATGGACAGCACCCCAGATACTAGCCTTGTCAATACAAAAAGATCTACCTTAGCAAGGATGTAATCCTACACACACTTAAGAGAGGAGATGATTGAGCAAAAATTCAAAATGAAAGAAGGAGAAAATCTGCAAGAAAAGTCCTTAAGATATATGACCTAGGAGAAGATATCCTGACTCTTGTTCACCATGCCACTCATCAAGGATGGGTAGAAGATGCTATCAACTTCATGGAAGCCCTAGACCTCACTGGAAAAAGAGGAGTCAATTATCTTTGAGACTCCTCTACTGGAGTAAGATAGTCATATCTGAATATCAAAGAATAGAGAGCCAATGCCACAGGAGCCTCAGCTCAAGGACAACCTTCATGCAAAGACCTTGCACAATATACCCTGCTGTAACCAAATGCAATACCACCCAAAAAGACCCACCAAGAAGATGTTGGCTATGACCTCAGCAGCCTTTATGATGCAGACATAGGTCCCAAAAGTACCAGGCTCATCAGAACTGGTATTACCATTCAACCACCCAAAGGAATCTACATCCAGTTGACCTCAAGGTCTAGATTAGCCCTTCAAGGAGTCACTACCAAAGAAGGAACAATTGACCCAGGTTACACAGGCAAAATCAATGTCATCCTGAAGAATGAAAGCAATGAATAGATTCAAATCAACAAAGGAGACAAAATTATACAGGCAGTCTTCCTAGACTCCTCAGCTACAGAAAGTGTCAGAACTCACTCAAGGAACTAGACAAAACAAAGGATTGGGAAGCTCAGATAGAAAGAAAGTGCATTTCCTTCAAGTCAACTGATTCAAGACAACAAGTATATCACCAACCAGTAAAGCTTCACAAAAACCTCATCCTTGAACCAGGAGAACAATCCACCATCAAAATCTTTGCACCACCAGACCCTAGGAATCTCTTCTTTGAACCAAATGAAGAAATCCAAAATTGAAACATAGAAGGATATACATTCCCTGACAAGATGAACCCAGTACATTCCCGAACAACCAATACAAGCTAGGAAAACATCATCTTGCTAAAAGGAACCATCATTTGACACCTGGTGCCCTACTTCAACCAAACTCATAGAGAAGTTTATGAACTAAACTTACAGGGAAACAGCAAAAGATCACAGAAGAAAGGAAAGGCCCCTCTGCGACCCAGGAGACAGTGAAGCCTTCCATAAACATTGGAGAAGAATTGACATCCCAGCAACAATAACAATTGACCAAACTCCTTCATAAATATCAGGAAATCTTCACTATAGACTATCGCAACCAACTATACAACCCATCATACCACTATAATATAAATACAGGAAATACAGTACCTATCTGACAGAAGTCATACCGGATACCCGACCATCTAAAGATATTCAAGAAAGAACACATCCAGGAACTCTTAGACAATGGAGTCATCCGACCCTCCACCAGCCTCTGGGCCAGCCCTATACTTATTATACCAAAGAAAGGAGATTGGAGACTTATTGTAAACTTCAGGAAACTCAACACAGTAACTGAGAAAGATGCCTATCCCTTGCCCTGAATTGATGACCTTCTGGACTAACTACAAAATATAAGATACTTCAGCAGTATGGATTTAATCACAGAATTCCATAAAATACCAATGGATCCCAAAGACATTCAAAAGACAGCTTTCCTCACCCTAGGAAAATTGTTTGAGTATCTCTGAATATTCTTTGGACTTTGCAATGTACCTCCAACCTTCCAGTGAATGATAAACTCAGTTTATGCCCCTCTCATCCACTACTGCCTGATTGTCTATATAGATGAATCCAACATCTACTCAATAAATTTCAAAGACCACCTGTGAGACCTAGAAGAATTCTTCAAACTCACCTAACAAAACCACCTCAGACTCAACTCCAAGAAGTATTACTTTGGAAATCAGAAACTTGAATTCCTTAGATTTGTAGTTTCTAAAAAAAGAACATATGCCGACCCCAAGAAGATAGAAAAGTCAACAACTTCCCTGTCCCCAAGACTCCAAAAGAAGCCCTATCCATCCTGATGCTTGTATCTTACTACAGAAGATTTATCAAGAGATTTGCTGAAATCTCTGTCCCAATCTGAACCCTGCTAAAGAAAGGAGTACTGTTTCAATAGAAAGAACCACAAGAAGAAACCTTCTGAAAACTACAACAATGCCTGACCACAGCACCAATCCTAGTCCAACCAGATCTGCAAAAGCCTTTCATTCTGTATACTGATGTATCTAAGAATGGACTCAGAGCAATCCTAGCACAAGAAGGACTTAACAAACAGTACCATATAATAGCTTATGTAAGCAGAGCTATAAACAAACAGTAGACCAACTATGAGAGCACCAAATTGGAATGCCTTGCAGTCATATAGACAGTCACCTTGTTCAAACATTATCTCATCAGAAAGAAGTTTACCCTGATCACAGACCATGCAGCCCTCAAATAGCTACTGTACCAAAAAGACCCTACTGGAATTCTTGCCTGATGAATTCTTATCTTATAAGATTATGAAATCAACATCATCCACAAAGCAAGAAGGACTCACAATAATGTTGATATTCTTTCCCACATGCCCCAATGAGCCAAAGAAAGGGTGCTCCTCAGAACTACAATCTAAAAGAAGTCTCTGTAACCATCAAGGAACAACACCAAGGATAAATAAGTACAGAAGACAAGATTCAAAAACAATATCAACATTGGCCCTACCTCAGAACACAAGTCCAAGATATCATCCAGAAATATGACACCTGCTAGAAGTATTAAGGAAAGAAGAAATATCAAACCCCTCTGCAACCAATTTCCCCACTCACTCATATCTTTCAAAGATGGGGAGTAGATGTAATTGGACCCCTGCCAGTAAAACCAAAACAAAACAAGTATATTCTAGTATTTGTTGAACATCTGACCAAATGGCCCAAAGCTTATCCCATGGAGATTGCAGATGCCCTGACCATTGTTGGACACCTCTATGACCTTATTCTCCAATATGAACCCCCTGAAGAACTCATCTCTGACTGAGGAACTGAATTTGAGAATAACATAATCTCAAGTTATGTACAAATTCATGGGATCCACCTGAAATGAACTATCTCTTATCATCCATAAACCAATAGAATGACTGAAAGAATGAACCAGACCATCAAAAGAGGACTTGCCAAGGTCAATCCTACCAATTGGGATCTCTGCTTATCTGAAATTCTGTAGGAAATCTGAAATATCCCTGCTGTCTCAATCAAACAAAAGCCCTTCGAAATGATGTTTGCCAAGAAGATCAGAACAGCTGACCATAAGAACCTTGGAGAACTTCTTGAAAAAGGAGATCAGCTATGAAATGAAGCCTGAAATCAGATTATCAAGGTTCAGGAAAGACAAAAGAAGTACTATGACCAGAAGCAAAAGGATCAGAAGATCTAGATTGATGATCAAGTCCTAGTTTGGAGAAGCATGATTGAAACAAACATTGCCACCAAACTGGAACTGAAATGGGAAAGACTATATCTTATACACAATATCAGAGGAACTAACATCTATATAAGAAACATAGATGGACATATCTTGAGGACACCAGTTCACATTAATTGCCTCAAGATATACCTGCACGAATCATGACTTAGAGGATAGACCAATGCCTCCAGACCCTCATCCTCAGCTCCTTCCAAGCCCTGCCAATTCTCTTGCCCCAGTTCCACCAACTTGAAGGAACTCCAATACAATTGATCCAGAAGTATCAAGAGAATCTTACCATTGCCCAAAGATTGCTACAGATCCACCATCTGTAGGTCTTCTATAATATTGGACAACTGTTACAAGTACAATCCTACATAGGCAATCCAGCTGGTATAACCTGCAGAGAAGCCAGAACGGCCAAACAAATCTTCACCCTATACAAACGAAATGTGGGAGCACTTGTACAGGCTCAATTCTATCAAAATGATGTCCAGAAGATAAATGAAGAAACCTTCCAGGAAGAACAAAAAGATTCAGAATTAGTATAGCATGACTCAGATATAGAAAATGATGATGGTACAGGTATAGATGCAGAAGATACTTATGGATACTGAAATGATGACTAAAGGATAGTCTGGGACAGACCACCCTTTAGTGGGGGCTGATATGATGAGCCATAAAAACATACCACCTGAATTATAATATAGCCAGATGACTCTGCCACCTTAGAACCCACCAGTATCTGACATAGATTATCCAAAAGGCTGTCCTGGTCCACTCAGTCATACTTGGTATCAAGCTACAAACAAATCTTTATAAAGTACTTATATCTGCATCAGTAAGGAATCAGAGATCAAGGCATTATTGTAATACACTCTGAACCACTGCTCCCACCTAGAGGTCATGGCCATATTTGTGCTGTGAGGGCAGAGATGAAGTTGTAGTGTGCAGCAATATGCAGGGAAATATCCAGTGGAAAGTAATTGATGGCAGAGGAGGTGGGGCAAGTGAGATGTGCTTGTAGGTTATATGGAGGGGGTTACAGATGATAGAAAGCAGTGTTGTAGAAATCTCAGAAAGCGAAAATGGCTATCAGATGGCCAGAGTTAGAGTTAGAAATAAAGTTCTTTATTAACTGATACTTGATACTTTGCACTTGATACTTTGCACTTGATACTTTGCACTTGATACTTATACAAATATACAAATACTACTCACAATCCAGACTACACTGAATTTCTTTGGTATGTTTAAACAAATTGAACTGTTGATTGCAGCTATCTGATGAGTTCCAACTGTTGATCTGTGCATATTTGCTCTTCCATCTATTCAACTTCAGGTGGGGGTATTGATGTTGAGGGTGTACTTACACTAGCTGAGTCTCTGAAGCAGAACATAACCCTTACCCAGCTGAATCTTGGAGATATGTTGGAAATCAGTGTGTGACTGTTTGAATGTGGGTGATACAATCCAGCTGACCTGTGTATATTTGTGCATTTCACAGAAAATAGCATCAGCACTGAGTGTGCCCATGTTCTGGTCAAGTCTCTGAAGTAGAACACAACTCTTACCCAGCTGAATCTCAAATGTATATATGTTGGAAATCAGTATATAACTGTTTGAATATATCAGCTGACCTGTGTATATTCATTTAGATAACTTTATCGGTGCTGAGGGTACCCATGCTCTGACTGAGTCTCTGAAGCAGAACATGATCCTTACCAAGCTAAATCTCTTCTATATGTCAGAAATCAGTATGTGACTGTTTGAATATAGTGATTCAATCCAGCTGACCTGTATGTATTCATTTAGATAACTCTATTGGCACTGAGGGTGCCCATGCTCTGGCCAAGTCTCTGAAGCAGATCATGACTCTTACCTAGCTGAATCTTGAAAGTATGTCAGAAATCAGTATGTGACTGTTTGAATGTTGATGATTCAATCCAGCTGACCTGTGCATATTTATTTAGATAACTCTATTGGTACTGAGGGTGCCCATGCTCTGGCCAAGTCTTCAAGCTGAATCTCTACAGTATGTTGGAAATCAGTATATGACTGTTTGAATGTGGGTGATTCGATCCAGCTGATCTGTGTGTATTTGTGCATTTTGCAGAGAATAGCATCAGTACTGAGGGTGTCTATACTCTGGCCAAGTCTGTGAAGCAGAACATGACCCTTACCCAGCTGAATCTCAGAAATCAATATGTGACTATTTGAATGTAGGTGACTGACCTATATATATTTATGCATTTTGCAGGCACCATACTTTCAAGTAATAATATTGGTGATGAGGGTACCCATGCTCTGGCCAAGTCTCTGAAGCAGAACATGACCCTTACTCAGTTAAATCTCTACAGTATGTTGGAAATCAGTGTGTGACTGTTTGAATATGGGTAATTTGATCCAACTGATCTGTGTATATTTGTGCATTTTGCAGGGAATAGCATTGGTGATGAGGGTGCTCATACTCTGGCCAAGTCTCTGAAGCAGAACATGACCCTTACCTAGTTGAATATCTTCTATATGTTGGAAATCAGTTTGTGACTATTTGAATGTAGGTGATTTGATCCAGCTGACCTATGTGTATTCATAGTTAACCAAATCAGGAATAAGGGTGCCTATGCTCTGGCCAAGTCTCTGAAGCAAAACATGACCCTTACCCGACTATATCTCTTATATATCAGAAATCAGTGTGTGACTATTTGAATGTTGGTGATTTGATCTAGCTGACCTGTGTATATTTATTTAGATAACTCTATTGGCACTGAGGGTGCCTGTGCTCTGGCTAAGTCTCTGAAGCAGAACATGATACTTATAAAGCTGGATCTCTGATATATATATGTCGGAAATCAGTGTATGACTGTTGGAATGTAGATGATTTGATCCAGCTAATTCATTTTGTTTTTTAGACAACAATGTCTACAGTGAGATGAGAAATATTATAAACAGGGTTTTGAAGTGGAATGGTAAGTCGAATATTAATGGTATAATGATAATATGAGAACCATTTTCTGCAGCTGCATAATGGTTCCCAGCTTATCTCCCTTGTATATTTGCCCAACCATCCTTATTTATCTTCAGAAAACAGAATCGGCCACAAGGGTATATGTGCACTGACTAAGTCTCTGAAGCAGAACATGACTGTGACTACACTGAATCTCCTGATGGATAACAACTTACTATATATATGTTTGCTAATCTATCATCTATTCCATTTTTTGTTCAACCCTTCAGACAAACATATTGGAGATTACATACACTGGCCACTTCTCTGATGTAGAATATGACTATAACTATTGTGGTATGCAATTTGTATATCTTCTTGTTGGAACTGGAACTAATTGCTTTAAAGTATAGCTTCAATGTGCCACTTGAGTGAAGCGCGCGATGTAACTTAGAGCGATTTACAGGTCATTGGTCATGTGACGATGTTTGATATGTTGTCAAAGTTCGAAGGTACATTGTTCAGGTCGGTGGCTTGATAGTGGCTCAGAGGCTCAATTGTTTAGTGGTCAATGGCTCTTCTAGTGATTATTATCTCTTGGCAGGCGGTCAGAACTTATCTTGAATACATGGGTTAATCAGTCAACTTGAATTAAGCAGTCCAGGACAGTCGTTCAATGTGCGGTGGGCTGGTCCAAATATGGGTGGTCAGGAACTTTGACGTGGCAGGCGATCTTGATCCAAATATGGGCAGTCGTTGATCGTGGTGGCTGTGGCGATCTTGGATTATGCGGTCTGGGTGGGTCTATTAACATGGCAGTGGACTTGAATAGGTGGTTTGCAGCATCGTTCGTTGATCGTATCATATATTCGATTAACTTGAGGGACAGGTCTCTGGTGGTCGTTCTAGTATCCTGGTGGTCCTTTAACTTGAGTATCCAGGGTCTTGTATCCTTTTTGTGGTGGCAAAACTTGAAATTCAGGTGGTCTGTGGTCTTGAATCCTTTTTGTGTAGCAAGAGAAATTCTTTAACTCAAACTTCTGAGTGATTGTTGCTCTAGGTTGTTATCTTGTTCTCAGAATTCCAGCTCTCTTGGAGGCAGTGGTTTCTCAGTAATCCTTTTTACTTTAAACTTCAACTGACTGAGGATTTATTCACTGCAGTTTGGGGGGGGTATTTATACAGAGTTGTGCATGGATTTTGCTAAGTATATAGCTAAGTAATAGGTAATTCTCTGTTCTTGAATTAGTGTAGATTTGGAAGTCAAGTGACTAACTAGTATAATAAGGCTAATTCTTTATTTGTGATGAAAAAGGCTAGTTAAAGTGCAGTCACAGTTTGTGCAACTAACTAACTAGTCAAATTTGGCTAATAGAACCATCACTGTTTAACCTGAAGTTCAATGTGACTGGAATTATGTCATCCTCCTCCTCCTCACCATTTTCAGAGAGTCCACCCAAATCATTTTCCCCAATCTCCAAGTTGAGCTGAGGTCAGTTAGGAGTTCTGAGGGTGAAGAAAGGGTATCTTCAGAGTGTGCCAGGAGATTATTGAGATCTTCTTCTCACAAAAAAAATGGGTCGCCATTATTTTCTGTACCTTGGTCTTGAGAGGTGATGTCAGCAGTAGTAATATCATCATTGATAATGTCATCAGCAGTGAAAGGTGCAGAGTATTCTTGCTGCTCTTGAGGTCTCCAGTCTATGGTGTTTTCATCCACAAAATAAGGAACATCTGTGGGATTTTGAGGGGTGTGGACTCTCAGGAGAGGGCCTTGGAATAGAGCAATCAAACTACAGATGAACTGGTCTGGATTGTCTTCTAAGAGAGAGTGCCAAAGGTCTTGCACTTCTTCACTCTTAACTGGAATAATAGATTGGGCTTCTTCTACTACCATTTCTTCAAGATGGTCCACTCGGCATGCTCAGCTCCTTTCTCCACTACCATACCGGTCATAAGGTATGGCAGGCAACCAGCCGAGTCCCCTTTTCCCAACTTACAACCCCCTCTACCTCGGTGCGGTTTGCTGTACCTGTTGCAGGGCAGTGGGAGGAAGGCAATGGTGATGAGTTGTCCCTCTTTCGGTGTCGGATCGGTGTTTTCTCCACTTTTTTGCGGTTCTGGTGCCTCTGGCTGCATCTGGGGTGTACCCATCTTGGCACGGCGCTTTTCTCCCTTTGTCGTCATCAACAAGGTGTCGTCTCGGTGTGTCACAGGCTGCATAGGGAGTCGGCCGACCGTGGGCATCAAGTGCCAGTGTAGGTTACCTGCAGGTTTTCGGTGCCTGTGGTGGGGCCCTCTGAGTCTTGGTGAGCTTCCTGGTGAGTGCGGTTCTGGCGTAGGTGACTGCTTTCCAGGTGGAGTCGGGTGGGAGGGGAGATGACCGTCACAGATAGGTGGAAGGGCGATAACGGTGGACCAGTAGGGTGCCAGGCTGGTGATGGCTATCAGGGTGTGGCGGGTGCTGATTCGGTGGGGCCTTCTGATTGGTCAGCAGGGGGTGGGGCTGTACCCAACTGGAACTAGGAGCTGACGCGGTGACGCAATCGAGGCCCGCAGGCTTGAGAAGTGGGGCCTTCCTTTTCTGGCGATACCCAACTGGAACCGGGAGCTGACGCGGCGACGCGATCGAGGCCCGCAGGATTGGGGAGGGGGATAGGGGTTTCCTCCTATCCCCTGTATAAGTCCTTGGGAGGGGGGTTCTATGTGTTAGTCCTTATTATCTGTTGG
>RQIL01000788.1:0-13863 GCA_003951145.1 Jimgerdemannia lactiflua
AAAACAAAGCCACGAAACAATTGTATAAACTATATTCATTCCTTTAGATACACAACCCGTGCCTTCAAATTCAATACATGGCTCACCCTTCCGTGGGCACATTCCAGCCAGGTGCCTGTATTCGTCTGAATTTGCATCAAGTAGCTCTTCCTCGGGCCAAGAATATCAATGAGAGGGTACTGTGGTGGAATCTGTCGAAGATTTTTTTTTCAAGTTAAATATGCTGCTGTGCAGTAACCCCACAATTTAATGCTCACTTACTCATCTTTATCTACACCTCATTTCACGAATCTACACTACCAAGCCACCCAACCCACCACAAAGTAGTCCTCGGGTGCGATGCGCGGACGAGACTGCTCCGACCGACCCAGGTTCTGCCTCCAGTTCAGATCGTCCTCGTTTTTATTATCAATGGGTTGTTGAGATGGAACGAAGGGATTGGTACCGCCATTTGCCGGAACTTGGTTGCGCCAGCTCCCGTACCATTCAGCCTCGTAGTCGGCATCTCGGCGGGAAAAATTTGTGACCTGTTTGGTACGCGGATTGTGAGACATCGGCGAGGTGGTGGTGGGGTTGGTGCGGGAGAAGTAAAGAGAACCAAATATACCGACCATTCCGTTGGCTTTATGTTTGGGCGAAAGAAAGAGTAGAAAGAGTTAATCTCCTGAAAAGGGAGAATCGTGTGGCTTTTTCCAAATTTCCAATTAACGTCACAAACCTGACTGCCCATTTTCCCCACGTGGCAATTCAACCCAGTATTTACAAAGTCAACTTAATGAATAGTGACAACTCGAGGTTCTGGAAAGTGGAAAGCCATCAAAACCTACAGAATAATAATGAGAAACCGGATCGCGAGATGCTATAAATGTTGCCGAGCCCGATATCCCAACCATCTTGTCAGTTCTTGTGGCTCAACACTCACAGCTGGACATCAATATGTCTTGCTCGCCCTATCGACATCATCAATTTGCAAAAGAATATATTATTTACGAGAGCGTGTTCCTGGTTTTTATCAACCCAAAAATTTTGATGGCTTTATCTAAATCAACGACACGATTTATTATTATTATTGAAATCAAGAGACTCTCATTAAACCATCCATCTTCACAAAGAGCAGCCGCCATGGTTCAGGTCATTTTTCTCTAGAGCACAAAGACAATTCTAAAACGGCGCATTGTCACGAATCCAAGATGGATTTACAATGTGTCATAATTATGAGAAAGAAATTGTTTAAGGGCAGCTTTCCAGTCAATCAACCAATAAATAATCCTATACATCCAGCGATATTTTACAGAATATTTTACTGCACGCCTGTTGTCTACATACTTTTTTTTTTTTTTTTTCCCGTGGTAAAATTCTTGTGGGGTCGCCCGTACTTAAACGGTTTCCCGTAGCCATATACACACCCACCCACAAGTGAAGCTGCACTTCAGATTGATATAGGTTGGGGGTAACGTCGACCACCCGAGCATATATATTGCGTTATTGCATTGCAACGTCCCCTCACAGACCTCTTCCAGGGTTCCCTTTTCACTGTCCTCTCGCGTGTTTTGTAAATTGTACCTTTACCGGTAGACACTTTGAAAAGTTACTGGTTTTCCATTACCCGTATATAATATCCACAAATGTTTGCCCTGCTCTTCTGCGCTGCCGTGTACTGGCCTGTATGATTTGCACGTACACTGAAGTAAACCCATGAGGCATAGCCGGAGTCATAATAGATCACGACTCGGTGTTTGAATTGTTCCGATCTTTGAAGAAAAAGCGTTACCGAGAGTATTTATTTATTCTGGAGCACCGACGACGATCTGCATTGGTAAGCTCCGAACCAACTGTAGAGTTCCTTGAGTAAAGGCGAAACACGTCTGCCCTAATAATGCGTCTTTAATTACGACAACTTTATATGCTATGGTGTTCGTTATAAACAAGTACAACATCCATCTCGAGGTTGTGCACCAAACATCATCTATTTATTCCATCAAGAGCGAATGAATTGCCCGTACCCAGAATCCCGCAATCCTGTCGCCAAGCAAACCTCAGCGTAATAACCCATATAAAACAGAACGCGTACCCGATACTCCACGACGCCTCCATCTGCCATCGTACAAAGCAAGCGCGTGCCTTAGGCTCCGTGTATAAGACCCTCATACCGGTTTCGTCCCTTGTGGACTTCTCGACCCCGACATTAACTCCTCCCTGGTTGCCAAGTAATTTCTCTGCCAGGAGGCGAGTAACGGAGTGTGCATTGTTTTTGTCGAAGTTGGTGTCTAGCTTATCGTGAGAGTCGCGTGGTTGGTGACGTCATGAATGGTACAAACTAGGCTTTCTATCAACTACTGATATTTTCCATCAGCTGCTTCCCTTCGCCAAACGCCAAGCGCATTCTTGAAGCGCCAAGTCATCCTGGCAGGTCAATTTGTAACCTGGAAAAACCTCGAACAATCCTGCTATTTATCGACGCGTCAGCTCGAGAATCGTCATTTACCAGGCGCAGCAGATCATGTCCAGGTAGAATGTCGTCATCCAGGCTAACCACTTTCTTTTTTGCTATTTGATATATTCTTCTCCATGTTTCTATATTTGTAATATGTCGAAGTTTTCGAGATTGTTAATTAAATAATGGCGCAGCATTCGTAGGCTTGCAGGTGATGTAACTATACCCGCCACGTCAGCTGACGCAAATTTTGACACTCAGCGTAGCCACTATGCTTGCCACAGCCACAGCTTGACATTGCTGACATTGCTGACAGGGCATTTCGATCACGTTGTGTTCGAATGGAAATCCCGCGAGCCACACGTGATCGCGAATTCCCACCACCCTGACATAATTAATTTCTCGGCAGGTGGTAACTTTCCTTCCCGCTTTCCGTTCTCCCCTTTGATTACGGTCACGGGATACTCGGGCCGTCTATATCTGCCTTTTTTGCTACTCGCCCCAGCAGACGCAGATCACCAGAGCCCGTTATGTAATTTTCGCAACGCAGATCGCATTAACTAATAGGTGGTTGGGGGGTAATGGATTTGTCGTTGGTTTCCTTTTTCCCTTCGTCGACTGACGTATGAGATCATGGTGAAGTAAATCAACGTGCGAATAATTTCAAGATTTGTGGCTGGACCGGTCAAACGACACCATTTTGGTGACGAGAACAGCAAGGTGGTAGGTGCTTGCTTTGAGAATACTGAGTACTACACGGTCTGCTGAGAGTGTTTTCCAATGAAAGGAACAAATCGCCCCAAAACCATACGTGGATACATCGTGTTGAGAAAAAAACTTAGAGTTGACAAAACGGAAAGAGCGGTGCGGCCAGCTGAGAAGTGACGCTAAGAGAGATGATGGCAGTTCACGTCAACCGACTCGTAGGAACGATCGAGACTCCGCGGGCCCGCGATGACGAAACCGGCACCGCACCGCCAGGTCACGGGGTCACGCGCGGGAGCAGCGGTCGGGTCAGGCGGGCGACGGATCTACTGCGCACAGGCTAAGATTACTTGGATATGACGAAAACGGAGACCATACGGACAGACGGGGCTCGCCGGTCGATGCGGATGAGTAATTGCCGGTCAGTCTCAGGCCTCTAAAAACCCATGCTGCCGTTTATGCCTTTTCAAAACTCTTCCCTGTTGAAGATTCCCATTGCCTACCAACGACACCGCCTTCCAATATTCGGTTGGAAGACAAATAATAGGCACAGAAACTAAAGTGTGGAGAGTGCCTTTTTGCGATTTAACGAAACTTTTCTGACAACACAAACGCGGACTCATTTCTTCTATATAAAGAGGGACCAATCGTGAGTTCACCAGCTTCATCGCTTTTCAAAGCGCCACGACACACCTCCAACATAACAATTAACAATCCCAAACGCACCAATATTTCGATATCCGGAACACCCAGAACACCCAGAACACACCGTAACGTCGTCAACGACCAAGGCCAATGTCGGCTATCACCAACCCCTCAATCTACCTGGCCACCCGGGCCATCATGACCACTCCGTCAGTCTACATACAATGGTTCCAAGCCGTCAAGGACGCCAACCTTGAGCGGGTCCGCGATATGTACACGACAAACCCCTTGCTCATCTCTTTGCAGTACGTCGATTCCGTCCCGTACGATGCTCTCATGGCAGAGGATGCCGCCCGCGTCTTGGGCTCCAACACATGCAACATGACGGCGCTACAATATGCGCTTATGCACTTCGATGCTGAGGATACGCAGCCGCGACCAGGGCGGAGGATGGACGAGCTCATCGCTCTTAGAAAACGCGTGATCAAGTTCTTGATCGAGGTGAGCTTTGGACTGGTTTTTGTGACTTGGAACGCAAACAGAGCTTTTTTTGTTCACACATATATTCCCAAATACTTTACTAGGCATCGAAGCCCAAAGACCTCGACAACTACCGCTGGGGCAACGATAACACAGCGCTACATCTTGCCTCCTTCCTCGGCGAAACGACCATCGTAGAACAACTCCTCCACCAGCGCGCCAACCCCAACATCAAGAACGGCCTCGGCCAGACCTCCAGAGACGTCTCGCTCGACGACGAGACGCGCGAGGCTTTCGACTATGATGCCTCAAGACCCCCGAGCGCAGCCGACAAGGTCTCGTCCATGATCGACGACTTCATGCACTCTGAACTCCTCCAATCGACTGCCGCTCCGAAGCCGAGCACCTCCATCAGCCTGCCACCCAAGAGGCAGAGAAAGACCAGCCTCGAGGGCCTTGAGTGCCCCGGTGAGACCAAGGGCCTTTCTGCCATCGTCCGTGTGGACACCAGCTCTAGCACCACGCGTGCCCGATCTCACAGCACGCCAATGCCGATCCCGGTACCGCAGCCAAAAGGAGCTGACGGCAAGCCGAAGCCGAAGGAGACGATCGTCACACTGCGACAGAACTCGCTCGTGTCCAACAGCATCTTCCTCAGCAGCAACGCGTCGACCAGCAACCTGACGGGTTCGCCCTCGAGCCCCAGCAAGCGGCCCAACTACTCCTCCGCCAATCGATTCAAGGAGCTCAAGCGGCTCGCCGAGTCCACCACCGTCGCGCCCGGCCCCGCGAGCCCCACCTCCTCATCCAAGCTGACACTACAGGTCTCGACCAGCGCGTCCACGGCAAAGAAATCGTCCACCCTACCATCGCTGCCCGGCGAAGTGCAGGACCGTGGCAACGAGATCAAGGCTGGCCGCAAGTCCGAGACTGCCGCCCTAGCCCAGAGGTCGCCCGTCCGCAACAACCCTTTCCGCAAGAGCGCCGAGGATCTGTCTCTGCCTCCCCCAAAACTTCCGGGCTCTTACATCAAGTCTCCTGCCAGTCAGTCGGTCACCTCGCTTACGACGCCGAAAAAGGATCCTGCCCCCGCCGCCAGTCCTCTGCCGACCAAAGCCTCAAACCACAACTGCTCATACACCGAACCCAAGAAAGAGGAGCCCAAGCGCAAGCCTTTCTCGTCACTGAGGAAGAACTCGTTGGTGTCCAATAGCGTCTTCAAGAAGCAGCCCGATAGCCCGAAACCGACGACGCCGTCCATTCGCACGCCGACTACGTCCCCGTCCAAGTTACCGTCGAACACGAGTAGGACGCTTGAGATCGTGGAGCGGAAGGAACCCAAAGATGGCAAGGCCGCTCAAGAGCCGATGGTTGTTGAGAACAAAAAGGTTGTCGAAGATGAGCCCAAACAGTGGGTTGATGAGCCGCAAGTTATAGTAACCATCGAGAAGCCCGCAGCCCCGACGATCGAACAAGTCAACGCTGAGTTGGACGCCAAGTACCTAAGTTTCTCCAGCATTGAAGGCGACGCGACTGCGAACCACGAAGACCATTCCGAAGATGACGACGTCGATTCCGAAGACATCGTGGTGGCTTTCGTTCCTCTGCCCGTCCCCGAGCGCAATGTCCATGCCGCACCGATCCCCACCGTGTCGCTCTCCGCCTCGACCCCCACCGTGTCGCTCTCCGCCCCGACCCCCACCGTGTCGCTCTCCGCCCCGCCTCGCTCCATCCTTCGCTCCAAGCGCGAGGACGCTCCCCCTCTTGTGCGCACCAGCTCCGGCGGTAAGATCCGTGGCCCTCGCCCCAAAGTGCAAATGGCCGACCCTCGCAAGACCGTCACCTGGAACGAGATGGCCGAGGTGCGTGAGATCGTCGAGCTTGATGTGGAGTACTACTCCGACGATGGGTTCGATAGCTATGGTAGCAGCGATGTTGACGACTACATGCATGATGAGGACATGGCCGATGACGAGTACTTTGATAGCCAAGGAGAGGAGGAGTACGACGATGAGGAGGAGGAGGAGGAAGAGGACAAGGAAGAGGAGGATGAAGAAACGGAGGCGGAGGAGAGGATGTTGAGGAGGCTGAGCGGGTCTCAGACGACGATGTGGGGTGAGGAGATGGCTAGGGAGAGCGTGGCGACGGAGAACGAGCAACCCCAAATCATGGTGGAGGAGCCTGTGGAAGATCATGCTGAAGAGGTCGAGAAGGTTGACGACAAGGAAGAAGTGGCCGTGCAAGAAGTCGAAGTCATCAAAGTTAAGGTTGATGCCAATCAAGTCGTTGGGTTTGACATCGTCCCCCAGGCGCTCGACGACGAACCCGTCCAAATGATCGACACAACCATTGAATTCATCCAAGACACCGTTGCCAAAGCCATCGTCGACGAAGCCATCGTCGACGTTGTCGAAGAGAAGCCGGCGACTCAACAATCTGATGCCGCCCTCGAAAATTCCATACCGATCCCGGCCCCGATGACTCTTGGCAAGCTACCCGACTTCTCCACCGCATTCATCATCAACGACCACCACTCTCTGCTTTCTGAAGGCATCGCCGCTCTCTCCGTACCGACCTCTCCCCGCAGCGAGATAAGTGAGTTCAGCTTCGGTAGCGACGACGGCGAAACCGCCACCACGCCCGGCTCAGAATCCAGGCAGAACAAGCGCAACCCCCGTATCCAGCGCGGCGACGTCCTGGGTCGCCTGGCCGAATGGCGCCGTTCCAAGACCGACGAATTGCCGTACTCGCAGAGTCTCAAGGCCGAGGCGCAGGTGCAGCAGCCGAGCATCGTCACCGTCACCAGTATTGTCACTGCGGCCAGCATGATCAACGCGCCCGGCGAGAACGACGGCAAGAAGGTGAACGGGATCTTCAAGAAGCTCTTGCATAAGGCCAGTGGTGGACTCGGCGGTGGACTCAAGAAGAGCACTAGCTGGAGCACATTGAGGTCAGCCAACTCCAGCACGACCGCTATCGATTATGCTCTTCCCCCCGCCAAGCAGAACGATGTTGCGAAGCAATCCCTTGAGGTATCAGAGACAGAGAGGTCGTCGATGTCCCAAGACTCCGTCAGATATTCCTTCTCGTCTTCCATCAGCTCTGCAACCTCTATCGATCTCGACCACGAAGGCCGCGCCACGTCTCCCAAGCTCTCGAGCATCACGCTACAACAGCGCAGTCCCACGCTCAG
This sequence comes from Jimgerdemannia lactiflua, assembly GCA_003951145.1. Lineage (NCBI taxonomy): Eukaryota > Fungi > Mucoromycota > Endogonomycetes > Endogonales > Endogonaceae > Jimgerdemannia > Jimgerdemannia lactiflua. Next base: position 7,458 of record RQIL01000788.1, read on the forward strand.
CCCGACCCCGTCTCCAATGCGATCTTCATCCTCGTCGTCCTACGCCTCGTCCTACTCTCACTCGTCGCTGCTCAACTTCGCCGACCCGGCCCGATCCTCGTCCACCTCATCCGCCGCCTCATCCTACTCCCGCTCGTCCATGAGTTTCACCGACCCGACCCTCCCCATCGGCTTCGCCAAGCCCACGCTCTCGCCCTCCAACTCGTCGTCCACGGTCCGGAGCAGCTACGGCAGCCCGCCGGCAAACATCGAGGCCCTGGAGGAGCTGGCGGAAGAACGGAATTTCAAGCGCGGTAGGTTGGGCGACTTGATAGAGCAAAAGAGGCAGAAGAATAGGATTGCCATGAGGCAGATGTCAGATATTGAGGATGGGGAGGACGCAGAGGAGCATGAAGTAGCTGGCGAGAACGGACAAGAAGATGATGTGTTCAGCACGGTAGGTGATCAACCATGCTCGTCTTAGATTTATGTATAGAGTTGACAAGCCACATCACGCGATACTGATCTTATGCTTCTCCATTCCATGAAAATAGGAAAAGCGTCTCAGCCTCACGGACCGCTCCATGAGCAAATTGAAACTCGAGGCTTCCCGTCGACACGAATACCTGCCCGATTTCCCTGAACGCAAGCAATCGAACGTTTTTGAAACGACGTTGTTGGAATCGATCGACAGGATTGCCGAAGGCAAGAAGGTTAGTCAGCAATCCATATGAGACTCACGTCCAACCCTCATTTCACATGCCAAGTACTTAACGTTGTGTTCTCGTCTTATGTTCAGCCCAAGGGATACGTCGAGCGCCGCCACTCCAAGATCATTCACGCCTCCGCCTCAGTCGAAGTCACCACCACCACTGTTGATGGCAAACTCTCTCCCTTCTCCAAGGTCTACCCTGAACGTCCGTTCGATAGCAGCGACAGCATCGGTGGGGAGTTTGGCCCGGCCTGGAAGGTGGCTCACGATGCCCAGCGCGGCGGGGTAAGTCCTTTGATGTATATGTGCTTGCTCTTTTTCGCTTTGAATAGAACACTTCATCTCACACGGCCCCGCTGTGTCGCGTTCCGTCAGCAGACCTTCACCAAGACCCGTCGTGTGACTTCGCCATCGTCGTCGACCACCACCGCGTCGTCATCCACCACCACGTCGTCGTCGTCGTCGTCGGGGCCTTTGCGCCTGGAAGATCTGAAGACTAACGAGCCCGCCGGGAGGTTGTATGTGAGGGTGATGCGAGTTGCGGAGGTCGGCGTTCCTATGCCGAAGGGTGTGTATAATAGTGATGCATTGCTTCTATTATTACCGGCCTCGAGAGTTTCTAACGTTAAGACTTGTGTTAATCCCACAGACCCCACATATGTTCGATGCGTCTTGAACGATGGTCGGTACGAACACTTCTCGCGGTACACCCAGCTTTCCAGGAACATCAACTTCGAACAGGAATTCCATATGTAAGCAGAATACTGCTATACGTTTCCAGACCCGATCACGCGAAAATGCAACGCATACTCATCTCAGCCTCGCTCTCTCTCCCCCCATCCTCACAGTGTCACCCGTCCCGACTCCGAGTTCACCCTCACCCTTCACGTCCGCCCTGACCAGCACACGAAGCCTCGCGCCGCATTCGCCCGCGTCTTTGCGGCGCCCAAGCGTGGCGACACCATCTCGGCTTTTGCGAAGGACGATGGCGCGATCGGACAGACGCATATCGCTCTCCGCGACGTGATGCAAGACTGCCACCTCAAGGTGTGCCAGGCGACGTTCGCATGCGTGAATGACTGGCACGTTGAGAACGCGCCGAAGAAGGGCGCCCCAGCACATCAAATACGTAAGAAGGAGATTATGATGGGGAAGATAACCGTGCAGATGTTCTATCTGCCGGAGGCGGAGGATAAGGTATGTGTGTTATATAATCTTTCGATGAGGATATTTACGCAGAAGATGTCTGTATGTTTCTTACCGTTGCCACAATATTGTTGATTCTCCAACAGACTGAAATCCCGCAAAACCTCGAGGAATGCAAGGAAGCCCTGAGCATCCGTGAATGGCACCAAAACTGCTGGCACTCCGGACATATGTCGCAGATGGGCGGAGACGTTAACGTAAGTTTCTCTCCTTCATATCTTCACTGTACCACTTAACCAATTCTCATGTCTAACATTCCGTACTTGGATAACTTCATCAACCGGCAGTTCTGGCGCCGCCGCCACTACCGTCTCGTCGGCTCCCGCCTCCAGGCCTACCACGACATGCATCACACGCCTCGCGCCTCCATCGACCTCTCTAAGGCCGTGCGTCTGACGGCGGACAACCAGGTCCTCGTCGGCTCCGCAGGGGCCGTAAAGGCTCTGAATGGCACCCCCCGCAGTACTATTAGTGCGGGCACTCCCCGCCGATCGATTGTGTCGATCTCTCCATCAATCGCGGTATCGGTGCATGAAGTGGACGAAGATTTGTTCTGCCCCGTGAAGCGCAGCTTCCGTATCACGTTCTATAACGGCGAGAAGATCGACTTCTTCTGCGATACTGACGAGGAGCGGGCCAAGTGGCTCGAGGTGCTGGGTGGGATCGTCGGGAAGGTGCCGGTTTGGCCCGAGTGGTTGAAGGAGGGGAGGGAGAATATCGTGTAAGTGTGTGATGAGAAAAAGGGTGGGGAGGATTGAGACGAGAAAAATGGCCGTCGGTGAAGGATCGGCGGAAAAAGGGGATGATATGGGAGGCGTGACATTTTTACTGTGCTGACAGACTATTTCATACTTTAAACGACATTATTAGCGAGCACACGGACTCTTATTAATCTTGTATATTTGTTAAATACTTAATGCTTCCTTCATCCCTGTTAAAACCTTCGGATGTAAATATTTGTATTATCGTAATGACATCCTCGTATATATAATTCGTTGTAACATATTTTCTTCCTCCCTATATACTGAAACCTTCCTCTATATATATATATACTTCTATACTGAAACCTTCCTCTCTCTCTATATATATACTTCTTCCTCCCTATATACTGAAACCCTCCTCTCTATATACTTCTTCCTCCCTATATACTGAAACCCTCCTCTCTATATACTTCTTCCTCCCTATATACTGAAACCTTCTTCTCTATATACTTTTTCCTCCCTATATATTGAAATCCTCCTCTCTACATATTCTTTCCTCCTTATATGCTGAAACCTTCCTCTCTATCTAATGAAATCCCAGCAAAGCTGGGCCGATACACCTCGGCATACTTAATAAATAACACGTACATATTGTCGTTGAACTGAACATAAGGCACCTTGGTCCCATACATGGCACACTATGTCCCTGAACACCTTAAGCGCCATTTGCATCCAGTCGCTCTCTTTCAACACCCATGTTTGTCTGTAGCTTGGCCACACCGGAATGGTACATCAGCGCCAACCGCTCGTCCGGAGGGACACAGACACGGCGCACGGTGTAGTGTGGCAAATCCGTTTAATTTGGGTTGCAAGCAAAAGGGTGACCCGAAGCTCAGGATTGCTAATCGAGGGATTCGGAACCCACCACTGGCCTAATGCGCAGCAGGCCGCCTCAACATCCGACACGGCGGTCTTGGTGGCTCTCAAGCTAGCCGGAAAGTCGTGTGGGTTTCTAGGACAAGGAAGGTAGGTCGGATTGGTGGTGCTGGAGGTATCAAGAATGTGTGTAATTTGTGATGAAGCGAAATACAAGGCCCAACCTCCTTCCGTCTTCCGAATGCCTGCCTCTCCCCCCCCCCCCTTTTCTCTGGCATTACACCTCTCTCCTCGTAACCCCCAAGGCAATGGTCGATCACCGCTCCGGAGGATTCTCCATCACAGTGCCCGCCGACCGGCGGCAACATCAACGCGAGCTTGCATTCCTTGGCCTGGATGCTTTGCGTGCTAGGTGCTTCTGCCATACATTCGGCTAGTGTGCAGCAGCCCTAGATGGCGCGGATAACGGTTAAATGTAGAAGGAAAATAATAGAATGGCGCTGCAGTTTGGTCTTTTGGAATCTTGCTCCTCTCATACCGCTAACTAATTACTATTACTATTATAGTTCCCGTTCTAGCGTTATGATGGTGCTGGATGGGACATCGCGCCGTGTCATGACCTCTACTGATTGCGATTCGGTTCGTGTATCAGCCCAAGTTCCCAGCAAACACATCCATGATCGCCGTTACATAGTGCAAGAGGCTCGTATGGAATGTAATTGAATATCCGACTAAGAATGATTACATATCGCAACGCCTTTATATATATATATTGTACACTTTGAATCCTCGCTAAATATTGGAGCGACGATGCGCTAAGGAACCCCAAGACAACCAGTAAACGATCAGGCACAAACAGAACCCGTACCAAAAAGAAAACGAAAACGTAGCGGCAAGCTTAACATACAATCCCGTCAACCATCGCTCAATCGATCGTCCACCCTGTCTCTTCTATCTTGGACGACCCGAGATCCCTCTCCTCGGCCACTACGTGCTCGAGGGACCGCTGGTCGGCATGCTTGGTCTTGGCCTCCTCTCGCGTCTTCCTAAGCCCGTGGCCGAAATTTTTGAACTGGACTATGCTGTAGCCGAGAGTGACGATGAGCAGGAACATAGTAGTGGAGACTGAGGGAGTAGAGGGCGGGGTTAGAAAAGCGTGTTGGGACGTGGGTGTGTAACAGGTTGCAAAAGGGAGTCAAAGAAATACGTACTGAAGAAGGTTAGAAATTTGCGGCTATTCAAGTATGGGTCTAACACGCCAGGCGGCACAGGTGAGAAGATCCGGACAAAGCGCAGGATGAAGTATGGGCCGGAGAGAACGCAGGCGGTCATGAAGATACCCATAGCCACTTTGTTCTCCTTATAGAGCTGTGGGACACAAGAACGATACGATGGGAGGTCAGCATTGATGACAGGGTCGCTTCTTCAAGTCATTTTCATCACAGCCCCCTAGCGACCGACAAAAGAATCTTCAAAATGGGACATCCCGACGTCGATGACACGCACACCCCAAAATCCGAACACGAGCATGAGCATGCTGATGGGAATGGCGATGGAGAACTCGATGATGGCGTTGCCGCCGCCCGTGGGCATGAGGATGATAAGCTGAATGGCGTAGCCAACGAAGAAAAAGATGTCGAGCTTGAGGAGCGTCAAGAGGTAGAGGTGGTTCTGGTATATACGGCGGATCTTAATGTCGGCGCCGAGATCCTTATAGATCTGTGGAAATGGAGGGGGGATTATTGATTAGAATTCATGACCATATCTTTTATGATCTTGATGGTCGGGAGGGATTTTCGTTTTGGTCTCAAAGGGACACAATACCCACCGCCCATCCGAAGTGCTTGTAGAGTTTGTATGCCAGGAATATCAGCAACGAGGAAAAGAGGGCGAGAAAGGTGATGATGCTGATCTCATACGGCTATAGTAGTGGAAAAGGATAGGCACAAGGTCAACATCCATGTACCTTTCAAACGTTCGGGCATCATTTGGTATCTCCATTGCGTTTCAATTTAACACCCTCGGGTGGTCGCAGCTCTCCACGTTTATACGCGGATATGACACCCCATCAATGGACTCATTATCAACACCAACTCACTCTTCTAAAAATATATCCAAAATCATGAATCTCCAACCCGACCCAACTCAGCGTCGGCTGTAACTACCCACCTTCATATCTTGTATGATTTCGTCCGTCATGTTCATGCCGGGCATGGTAGTGTTGGACGAGGTGCTCGCCGGTGACGTCCCCATATCCATGGCGAGGGTACGGTGTCCTGGTCAAGTGTGACGCGAAAAACGGGCAAGGCTCAAGCGGGTTGTAATGGAATGGCCATCTCCTTGGTCGATAACGACGGACGAAAAGAATTAGAGATCTTCGTACCGTAAAACTGAATGATGCCGTAGACGAGACACCCCCAGTCGAACAAAACAGAGGCAATGACTTTGAATACGTGGGCGCAGCGGGGGAGAGGTTTAGAGAAAGTGAGTACAGACGAAGAATTGTACATAATGTTCGTGAAACCCCCTATTCGTTTCTAAAAATCACGTTTCTCACTTTGAATGGTGTTCTTTTGCAGGAGCTGTAAATAAAACCAATCGTCGGATATGCACGTGGAAACAACAGAAAAAGATCCGTGTGGGATGAGCGATTAGAAAATTTCCTCCTCTCTCGTTCTCATAGCTCGCGCACGTAAACAATGCAAGGAACTCGATCCGTACCGCGTCCCACGTTATCCCCAGGAGGAACACTTGTGATGAGATGAAAATGATGTGGTAGACGACCATGGGCAGACTCGCCATCTGCTGGGCGCTGGTGAGGTCGGACATTTGTCTGCGGCGATGGGGTATGGGGTAGTGAAGACTTTTTGAGATTTTGGTACATAATTACATGATATTTTCCCTTTTTTTTTTTTTTTTTTTTTTTTTTTTT
>RQIL01000799.1:0-13860 GCA_003951145.1 Jimgerdemannia lactiflua
CCCTCCCCAGCTCCCCAGTACCCCTCCCCACATCCCCACTCTGGCCTCCCACCATGCCTTGGGAAGGACTGACCCATATACTGAGAGAAAAATCCCCAAGTACCGCACTGCCTCCCCAGGAGGGACAATTGTTCCGATAATGTCCCCTCCCACCAGCCCATTCCCCAAGATCATTGTTTCACACTTATGCCAGTTTAGCTTCTGTCCAGAACACTGCTCATACCATCCTACAGCCTCCTTAAGCTCTATGACATCTGCAGCGGTGCCCAGGCCCACCACCATGTCATCAGCAAAGGCCCCCACTTTCCAGTTCACTCCTAGTACCATCAGCCCCTCGACTCTCCTCCTAACTCTATCCAACAACGGCTCCAGGAACAGAGCATACAGAATGGGGGACAGGGGGTCTCCCTAGGGAACTCCCCGTCCAAGGGGGAAGGCCACTCCCCTGTGGCCATTCACCATGATCGCTGCCTGACTCTCCTCCAGAAGGTGGACAATTGCATTTCCCAGCAACTCAGGAATCCCAATTCTCTCCAGTACCTTCTGCAGCCAAACTCGTTGCACCCTGTTATACGCCTTCTCCTGGTCCAAGAACACCAACCTGCCATCCACTCCTGCAGCCTGTGCCCCCTCAATCACCCCATGCACCCATGCCGTGCCATCTCTAATCAACCGTCCCCCCACAAAGCCTCACTGCTCCTCCCCCAAGACCTGTTGGGCCACCACCTGCAGCCTAGCCACCAGCACCTTCGTGACTAACTTTCTGTCTATATCCAAAAGCATGATTGGTCGCCAATTCTTCCAGTCCTCTCTCTGCCCCTTATCCTTGAAGAGGAGTGCCACCAACCCCAACTTCTGACTGCCCAGCCAAGACCCAGACTCAATCACCTCATCACACATATCCCTCATTTCCTGTCGCACCTCCTCTACCTTCACCATTTTCTTCCAGAAGTCCCATGGCAGCCCATCCTCCCCAGGGGCAGTCCCTGACTTGGTAGCCACCAGAACCTGCAGAATCTCCTCCTCTCTCACTGGTCTCGACAGTTCCCCAAGCCCCTCCACCTCCGGGGGGCACCAGTCCTTTAAGCATTCAGCAATGGCCTCACCATCTGCTCCACCCTCTTCCTTGCTCCACAGCTTCCCCCATCGACCCTTAAGCTCCCCAAGAATCCCCTGGTCCCCTGTCACCAGACGACCATTCTCTCCGATGATCCCCTCCCACCTCTGCCTCACTCTCCTCACCCTAAGCAATCAGGAGAGATACTTGGTTGGCCTCTCTCCTTCCTCCAGCCCCTGCCACCTGAGCCTTGCCACCATGCCCTGCACTCGGCTCTCCTCCTCCATCCTCCAGACTCCTTTCAGTTCCTCAATCTCCATCCTCACATGTGCCTCCCGCCAGTCCTCCTCCTCCTCCTCTCTCCTACACCTCCTCAACTCTGCCCATTCCCATAGGAGTTGCTCCATCCGACGGGACACCCACTTCCCCTTCATCCTCTGCAGCCTTCCCCTCTGTTTCCCTGCCTCACTCCAGTACATCCTTGCTGCCTCCTTCAGCTTCACTCACCAGAGCCCCACCATCGCCCCCTCCTCCTTCCATCTCACCATACTGGCTACCACTTCTCCCTCCCATTTCTCCCACAAGTCTTCATCTCTCAGTAAAGCACAATTGAGCCGCCAATGTCCAGGCCCTTCTCCACTGCCCCCTAACTTCCCCTGCCCTAGCACCCCCCAATGGTCCGACCAGGGGCACCATACCACCCCAATTTCCTGCCAGATGTCAACACTCCAGCAGTCAGCCGAGAGCACTCAGTCAATCCTTGTTCCCAGCCCATCAACCCAGTGTGTGAAGACCTTGTCCGTTCCCCACTTGGTCCTCACCACATCATTCAGCACACTTAGTCTCTCAATCTCCTCCCACCTGCCCAGCCCGCTGCTGTGACCAACCACCCCTGCTCCTTCATCAGACCTATCCAATGCATTATCTCGCACCATGTTGAAGTCCCCTCCTAGGATATCCACCCCAGCCTCCACCAGGGACCCCTCCTCCAGTAGCCCTTCCAACCAGTCCACTCTTTCCCCCCGGACTGCCAGATAGTAGCACAATCCAACTACTATTGGATCCCACCCTGGCCTCCTCCACATTCCCCAGACTATATGGTCACCCCACCCTCCAATGTCCACCAATTCCCCTTTACCGCACCGTATCAAAATTCCAACACTTCCATGCCATTCAGCCACTCCACCCCACTCTCTAGTCCAATTCACCCTGTCCTCCTCCTCTTCGCACTGCACATCCTGTAATAGAAAGAGATCCGCCTCCAAGCTACGTAGCCATTCAAACATATTCCGACAGCACCTCGCCCCCCGCAGCCCATTGACATTCAAAGATAAAATGTTAGTTGTACTGTTCATAATGAAAATGTCTATAGATATTTCTGCTCTCCCTGCCCACTCAAACTTCCAACTCGATGTCCATCTGAGATAAGTCCAAGAGGCGCTCCGCCTCCACCTCTTCCTCCTCAATCTCCTTCCTTGCCAGTGCAGCTGCAACCCCTTGAGCATCCTCATCATCCTTCTCCTCTGTCTCTTCCCTGTGGTCCTCACAGACTAACTTCCACAGATCCGCTCCATCCTTAGATACCCAGCAGTCTTCCACAACTCGCCCAGCCTCCTCCCACAACTCCGCCTCCCTCTTCGCATCCACCTCATACCCCTCTTCTATCAACAAAATTGCCATCACCTCTGTCAGCAGTTTGTCCACCACCCCTTCATTTGCCAGAATTCCCTGCCACTCTGCCCCCCCCAGGATTCTAAAGTCCACCTCTGCAAGCTTGTCTGCCGCCAGATCATTGAGAGTGGCCAGCAGCCATCCTGCTCCCCCAATACACCCAATGCCAGGGGTCATGGGCCTCTTATGTTCCTTATGCCCACCATCATCTTCTGCAACCTTACCCTCAACTCCACTTGGGTGTGTTCCCTCCACCCCCACCACCAGCCCTCCAAGCGCGATGTCTGGGACACCAAAACTCACTCTCTGTGTCCCCTTCATCACCACGTCCTCTCTTTCTGTCTCATGCCCCAGGGTATCTTGTGAGGGCACTCCTGTTCCCGACTGGTCCCCCTCCTCCTCATCCAGATTAATGAAGAACTCCGGTTCATCCTCACCAATAATCTTCTTCTGCCGAGGGGCATGCTGTGATGCCTTAAGCCCCCCAGGACCACCAGTGAACCCCGGTGGGGGCACCATCCCTGTACCCGACTTCTCCTTAAGCCTTGCCAGTAGGTCTTTCTGTACCTGCCTCCCCTGCTCCCTCTCCCATGCCTTCTTATCCACCCGCACCTTTCTGCCATTTATCTCCTCCACTACTATCGCATCCTCAAAAGCCTCAACTGATTTTTATAAATTATGATATTTAAGCCACCTGATTTTTATAGTTCAAAAATATTTTGGTTAGTATAATTCTATTCTGAGTCATAGCAATTAGTGATTGATTGTTAGCAATTTTATATCTATATATTCTTTCTACCTATTTTTCATTTATACTCTATCTTTATATTTTCTATATCTTCCTTTATTTATCCTCTCAATAATGCTCTAATCTCAAATATTGACCATCAGAATTTTTTTGAAGTAGAGGAGCCATTTAGTCTTCTTAAAAATGAATTTGAAAAAAAATGGACAATATCTGGACTCAGCTGAGTAATACCAAAATATTGAAAAAAGATCCTCAAGAATGGACCAAGACCTACTACTGCAATTTAAAAAGCAACAAGATATATATTCCTATATATTATCTTCTAAAGAGCTCTAGCTACTATTAGAGAAGAAATGAAAATCAAGCAAATATAATGTAGATCTCTACCAAGCTCAGATAACTATTACACTCAAGCATAGTATTATTATAGTTTGCAAAATAACTTCTGATAGTCCCAATCATACTTATGATCTTAGTATAAGTAATATTTATAAAATACTAAGTACAATTATCAAGTTTGTTGAAGCTGAAGCCTCTAAAGACTACCATGCACCTGCTATTTATAGAGCAACAATATAACAGTTTGAAGAGAAAGAGATAAATATTGGATTCTTGGTGATGAAACAAATTCTCAATATATAACACAAGATTCATGGAGGACTAAATGTATCTTTTATTAGAAATAAGAATATATCTGAAGATTTGAAGATAGTGCTAAATTGGCTCATATCAAATAACTATCAAACTAAAGGTTTTGGCAACTCTGAATATCAAGGATTTGCTCTCATAAAGAAAATCAATATTCAAATTCTTTATAAAAATAATGTACTTATTATTATAGACTCAATATATAAAACTAATAAATATGGATGGAAACTCTATACCTTATTGATATATAATACATTTAGTTCTTGGCTATCTAGTGGACATTTTTTTGTCAGTAGTGAAGAAATATAGAATTATTGCTCAAGGTCTTCAAATTCTCAAATACTAGGCAAATACTTAGAAACTATAATATTTTCTTATTGACCAGTCTGCTATTAAAGAAAATGCTATCAAAAATACTTTTTCTGGAATAATAACTAGTAAACAAAATATAAATATATACATATTACTGTATCTGGCATTGTAGGTGGACCTTAGAATAGCAACTTTCAAGTTATAGCAAGATATATAATCTAATGCTTCAGGCAATGTATAAGACTACATATATAGGATATAAGAACTTAATTGACAAAACTATTGAGAAAGTACTACTTGACAATAAGAAGACTTACATTCATCAATACTGATATAATAATATAGAGAAATAGAGTATATAGAGCTGATAGTATTCCCCTCTCTTTGTAATATTTCAGCATAGTTTACTCTTTTTCTTTGTCTTTTCTAGTATCTTCTGAATGCTTAGAAATTCTTTCTTGGTACCAAGCCTTAGCTAGAACATTCTAGTCACTGCTATTCTAGTTTTAGCTAGTTATAGAACTTCATGAAATATTGTGGAACTTTATTTATCATCTTTGCTGAGAATTTTCCTCTTGGTATTTCCATTAATTTCTTAGATCCTTCCAGATCCTTCTTTCAGATCTTGTATAAATATCCTCTCTGTTCTTATGAATAAAGCTCAGAATATTTTCTTACAGAAATCACAAGATCTTCCAGAACTCTGAACTTTCTGAATCAAGTCACTTCCTTATTCAGAAACTATAACTATTATACTTAATAGTAGTGGTTAAGTTACACCTTGCCTAAATAAGAAAACTCTCAAGAACTAGTCACAATACCATATCTATGGATGCCAATGCCTGGGATAATAACTCCTATAACATCTATATCCTACAGAATGCTCCTTATATTCAGTAAGAAGAAGAAAAGGAATAGCCAATTCCTACTCAGTCAGCTGGAACTCTAGAAAGCCTTTTGTATACTATATTGGCTCAAATTTCCCAACTTCAAGAATACTTAGATAAGAAAGAGGGCAAAGCTTCTGCATAGTCTATATCTACATCTGTGTCAATATCTCTAATGATAGTTACCATCAAGTCTCAAAAGCCTGATATCTTTGATGACCAAAGAGAAGGACTGTCTACCAATACCTGGCTTTTCCAATTAGAATAGTATGGTGAACTAACCAATTTGGATAAAGCAATACTAGTCCAATTTGCTGCCACACTCTTTTGAGAGAATACTGCAATCTGGTGGCAAAATCATGTCCAGAACACAAGATTCTCTGGCCAAATCAAGGTCTGGAGTGAATTCTCAGATATTATTCAAGGCCAATTCAAATCTGTCAATAGTGCCAAGATCATATAAGACCACCTGGTGAATGTCAAACAACTCAAGTCTACATAAGTATACAATGCACAATTTCTATCTATTCTATTAGAGCTACCTCATATCACTAAAGATGAGAAGGTCAATAAGTACATCTGAGGTCTCAAAGAACAAACCCAAGTTCATGTCAAACTTAAAGAACCCAAAGACCTAGATACTGCAATGAAAATTATTGATAGGTTCGACTAGTGCTCCCAATGAATCAAATTGAATCGAATTGGACCTAAATTCAATTCAATTTGAAAACTTCAAATTGAATTGAGACCCAATTCAATTTGAATCAATTCGAATTGAGGTCCAATTCAATTCAAGGTCCAATTCAAACTCTATTTTTAGAAATTTAATAACTTAACAAATACACATTTGAATTCAATGATCTTTAGCTTGTTAGATTCCTCTTATATAGGGAAATCTAATAAGCTAAAGATCATTAAATTTTGACATGTATTCATTGCATTATTATATTTCTAAAATAGGTTTCAAATTAGACCTCAATTTGATTTGAATTTGATTTGATTCAAACTCAATTTGAATTGAAAAATCCCTAATTTGATTTGATTTGAATGACCCTTAATTTGATTCAATTTGAATTGATTCGATTTATTTGGGAGCACTAGGTTCAACATTATTACCTATGGTAATCACTTCAAGCAGAAGAGATTACCATTCAACAACAACTACAGAAGGAAGGAAACTAAAGTCAGAACTGTTGGACCTGCCCCCATGGATCTAAACATCATCAATAAGAATAAGAAGAACAAGCTTACATCTAAGGAAATGGAGTGCCTCAAGAAGACTGGAGCCTGCTTTTTTTACTATCAGTCTGGCCACATTGCCACTAAATGTCCCAAGAAGACTACCAAACCCAAGAGGATTCTGGTCCTATTGAAAGACACTTAAGGTCAACTAGTTAAATAAGAAGTTATACTCAATTTCATGCAAGTCAACTCTAAGGTCCAGATCTTTCAATCACCATTAGAAGGAGTCATTTGTTTAGATCTTTAAGCCATACAACAAGTTACCATTTCTGTTCATGAAAGAAGGCTCATTCCAACTGTCCTTGCAGTCAAAATACCCAAGGAACATTATGCAAGAATTGCATCAAGATCTGGTCTCAGTATCAAGCACTTACTGGACATCAGTTCTGGAGTCATTAACTCTGACTTCTGAGAAGAAATGCAAGTCCTGCTAGTCAATCACAAGGACCAACTGTATACTATCAATGAAGGTGATAGAATTGTACAGCTCATTCTAGAGTAAGCCACTCTGCTTGTCATCAAAGAAGTCACCAAGTTATCTCTAACCAAGCAAGATCAGAAAGGCTTTAGCAGCACTAATCAAGTTACCAGCATAGCCAAGAATTGAGCCAACTCAATGCTCACCTTCAAAGATCTAGTCAAAGGTCAAGAACTAGATGTCCTCATAGACAGTAGAGTTGTTGGAAACTTTATCAACAAGAACTACATCAATAAGCTCAAGATTCTCACCAAGCTAGCTAGTAAGAATGGTGGAGTTGTTACTACTGATGGCACTACTCTACCAATTGACTCAATTGCTGCCAAACTTCCTCTTAAGATTCAGAAGTACTGGGAACATTTAGATTTTAAAGTAGTATCCCTAGGAGACCACAACCTGATCCTAGATAAATCCTGGCTTATACAACACAACCCATACATTAATTGGACTAAGAATGAAGTTACTCAAATTTAAGATGAAGCCAACATTACAATCAAGCCAGACAAGGCTCAGATGAAAACTCTAATTGCAACTCTTTTGATAATTTAGTTCAAGAAGGCCCTAAAGAAAGCTACCTGTGCCTTTATTGTACTAATCTGATCTAAGAAAGAGGACAAGAAGCTATCAATTAGCAAAAGTGTCAAACTATACTGAATAAGTATAAGGATGTCTTTCTGGACAAATTATCTAGTCTACCACTATCAAGAGACCATAATTACAAAATCAAGCTAGTACCAGATGCAGTTATTCCTAAGAAGAAGATATACTATATGTTACTACTTGAAATTGAAGCAGTCAAGAAAGAACTCAATAAACTCATTGAGTAAGGAGCCATTCAGTCAAGTAAGTCACCCTTTGGCTCTCCAATCCTATTTGTCAAGAAGAAGAATGATACCTTATAAATGTGCATAGACTACTATACACTCAACAAGATTACTGTCAAGAACTATTACCCACTACTACTTATCGATCAAATCTTTGATGCCCTCAAGAATGCTAAGTACTTTACCAAGATTGATCTCACCTCTGGATATCATCAAATTCGAATCAAGCCAGAAGACATACCCAAGACTGCCTTCATAATACTATTTGGACTTTACAAGTTTCTAGTCATGGTCTTTGATCTCACTAATATACCAGCAATCTTTCAAGATTTTATACAAACTATCTTTAAGAACCAACTTTATATCTTTATACTTGTGTATATTGATGATATTCTGATCTTCTGTAGCACCGAAGAAGAATATCTCAAGCATATTGAACAAGTCCTCAAGATCCTCCATGAATACAAGCTATATATAAAGCTCAAGAAATGTGAATTCCTTAAGGATTAAGTTGAATACCTTAGATACATTGTATCTGCCAAAGAAATTCAAGTAGACCTAAGAAAAATACAAGCCATTGAATAATGGTCTGTACCAGCAAGCTTTACTGAACTTAGATCCTTTCTTAGTCTAGCTGGATACTACCATTAATTTGTCAAGAACTTCTCTAGTATAGCTAAATTCTTGACAAACCTCCTGTAAAAGAAACTCAACTCTGACCACTATGTTCTCTACATCTGGGACACCTTCTGTTAATAAGCTTTTCAAGAACTTAAAAACTGCCTGATCCATGCACTAGTCTTTCAAAATATAGATCCAAACTTGAAGTTCATAGTTACTATCAATATATCCAACTTCACAATTGATGCAGTTATCTCTCAAGATGATAGCTAAAGATATAGACCTATTATCTTTGAGTTAAGGAAATTGTCCCCTGCAGAGTAAAAGCTAGCCACTTATGAAAAGGAACTCCTGGCAATCATTTATACTCTCAAGACCTAGTGATACTATCTAGAAGGAGTAGAGTTTGATATGATCACCAATTACAGGTTCCTTCAGTATATTAATACCTAACTAATTCTTTCCCATCAATAAGCTAAGTGGAGTCAGTTACTTCAGACCTTTACTCTGAATATCATCTACAAGCCTAGCAAAACCCTGGTTATATTAGATGTACTCTCAAGAAAACCTAACCTTACTACTATTTTACAAGTCACTGTGGTACCTAAATTCCTCAATCAGATCAAGATAGCATATGAACAAAACTCTCTGATTCTACAAAAGGATACCAAAGAATTTAAGAAAAAGTATACCTTTAAGGACAATCTCATATACTATTAAGATAAGATCTACATTCTTACTAACTCTGAACTATAGTATAAGATTTTTTATAAATATTATGACTCTCCACTAGCTGGTCACCTTGGAACCAATGAGGCTACTACTGGCCTAACATACTTAAGGAAATCAAGGAGTATATTCAAAACTATGATTTTTGCTAAAGAAATAAGTCAAGCAATCAAATGTTTACCAGTCTTCTACAGTTATTGCCAATTTCAACCAAGAAGTTTAAATAAGTCACAATAGACTTCATTATACAACTCTCACAAACCAAATTAAGCTATAATGCCATCATTATATTTATGGACCATCTCACCAAGATTACAATCGCCAAGCCAACCACAATTAATGCCACTACCTCTGAAATCATGAGAATCTTCTTCAAGTCTGTTTTCTGCCAATATAGACTTCTCCAAATTATTATTAGTAACTATAACTCCAAATTCACAAGTCACTTCTGGCAAGTACTCTTCAAGATCCTTGGAACTCAAATTACTATATCTACTGCCTTCCCCCCTCAAACTGATGGACAAACCAAGCAAATGAATAGAACACTTAAACAAATACTCAGAAACATATGTCTTATAAGCAAGATAATTGAGACCACTATCTGATCTATGCTGAGTTTGTCTATAACTAGTGCTTCTAAATGAATTGAATTAATTTGAATTGAATTGAATTGAGGGTCATTCGAATCAAATCAAATTGGGGATTTTTCAATTTGAATTGAGTTCAAATTGAATTGAATTTAAATTGAATTGAGATCTGATTTGAAACCTATTTTAGAAATGTAATAACTCGACGAATACATATCCAAATTTAATGATCTTTAGCTTGTTATATTCCCCTATATAAGAGGAATCTAACAAGCTAAAGGTCATTGAATTTGGATGTGTATTCGTGGAGTTATTCAATTTCTAAAAATAGAGTTCAAATCAGACTTCAAATCGAATTGGACCTCAATTCGAATTGATTCGAATTGAATTGGGAGCACTATCTACAACAATACTGTCCAATCATCTACTAGTCTTTCCCCTTTTCAGCTACTACATAGTCAAAATCCTGAGACCCCTATAAACCTAGTCTCATTCCTGCAATTCAATCACACACAAGTCCCTACTGCTCAGAACCTTATTGATAAAATGAATTCCCTTCTCAAGATCATGACTGTAAATCTGCAAAAGGCTCAACAATATCAAGCTAAGTATGTAGATAAGAAATGATATGATGTTATCTATACTATTGGAGATATGGTTCTACTCAAAGCCAACAATATCAAGGCCCAATTTCAAATCAACCACCAGTCAGCCAGATTCCAGCCCAAGTATCTTGGACTCTTTAAGATTACTGAATAAGTCTCTACCTACTCTTACCAACTCAGTCTACTGATAACTACATGTATACATCCAATATTCCATGTATCACAACTTAAGGCCTGGAACCAGTTATCTTCTTACTCTGGCTGAATTCTGATGCCCTCAGTATTAGTCATAGTTGAAGACCACATTGAGTATAAAGTCGAGAAAATCTTAGACAAATACTATCATACAGAATATCTAGTTAGTACTCCCAACAAATCAAATTGAATTAAATTGGACCTAAATTTGATTTGATTTAAAAACTTCAAATTAAATTGAGGCCCAATTCAATTCAATTCAAATCAATTCAAATCAATTCAAATTGAGGTCCAATTTGATTCGAGGTCTGATTTGAACTCTATTTTAGAAATTTAATAACTCAATGAATATATATCCAAATTTAATAATATTTAGCTTGTTAGATTCTTCTTATATAGGGGAATCTAATAAGCTAAAGATCATTAAATTTGGATGTGTATTCGTTGAGTTATTACATTTCTAAAATAGGTTTCGAATCAGACCTCAATTCAATTTGAATTCAATTCGATTCAAATGACCCTCAATTTGATTTGATTTGAATTGATTCGATTTGTTTAGGAGCACTATATCTAGTTAAGTAGATGGGCTACTCTGAATATAATGCTACCTGGAAACCCACTGCCAATCTCAAGATCTCATTCAAGAGTTTGAGCAAAAAGAAACTCATTGACTATCTGTAAGATTCTCTCCTTGGATAGTAGACAATATACTGTACTGATCAGGTATATTATGCATCAGGGCACTCTAAGAGATATAGCATCAGCAATAAGATTTACAGAAGAACTTTGCAAAGTCTATAACCAATGAGGTTTGAATTAGTTCTTATTTAATCAAGATGATACTTTGGCTCTTGCCTTATATAAAGATAGCTGGTCCTTACCAATGAGCCAATATATTTTATTTGTATTTCCTTTTGGTTTTATTTTCTTATATTACCTTCTGAATTCAATGAGGATATTGATTCTTAAGAAGAGAGAGATATAATATTTTAGCATAGTTTACTCTTTTTCTTTATCTTTTCTAATATCTTCTATAATCTTCCAGTATCTTTTGAATGCTTAGAAATCCTTTCTTGATACTAAGCCTTAGCTAGAATATTCTAGTTATTGCTATTCTAGTTTTAGCTAGTCATGGAACTTTATGGAACATTGTGGAACTTTATTTGTCATTTTTGCTAAAAACTTTCCTCTTAACATTCTATTAATTTCTTAAATCCTTCTGGGTCCTTCTTTCAGATCTTGTATAAATATCCTCTCTGTTCTTATGAATAAAGCTCAGAATATTTTCTCCCAGAAACTACAAGATTTTCCAGAACTCTGAACTTCCTAAATCAAGTTGCTTCCTCACTTAGAAACTAGAACTATTACTCTTATTGCAAATAACTTTGATGAGCTCAGTTGAATCCTATCATGCTAATATAAAATGAAAAGGAAATACAAGCTTTGGATTAATTAGTGCATGCAGAATAGTTCATGAGATGAATGATGGATATTTTAATCATGTACAAATTACAGAATAAGAATTTCATATGAAGTCAATATCAGAGACATCAACATATCCATTTATCATTGAATTTTCATACCCAATTCAACTTCTTCTTATTGGAGAGATTTATGCATTCCATGAACGTATTACCAAGGAAAAATTGATTCCTGAACACCAAGTAGCAGAATATAATTGCCAGTTTTTCTACAAGTATATGCCACTATGTTGACACCTCTTTCACTGTAATCTCTCCAGCAATTTCTTGATGGACATCATTAGCAAGTCTTTCAGAATATGTTTGATGAGTCTGGAATGGATGTTTATGTGAGTCGTGTATGTGAGCAGGTGGAAATGCAAGAGGATCTACAGCAGGTAGAAGCAGAGGAGCAATGGATAGAATTTTATGCAACAATAGAACAAGTCCGGGAGCATTGGTTTGAGGTTGAGGGTGGATGGCAAAATGGGACCTTGAGGTTGAAGTTCTTGAAGATGTTATTCATCAAATTCGTAGTATTACAGTGTTTTTTTGTCATATTTTTTTGAGTCATGCATGCAAAAACAATATAATAAATTTGTAATTATAAAGTCACTCGTGGCCAAATTCAGGGCAGACTAGTCGGTGTCTTTTTTTTTATTTTTGATCTCCTTGTATCTATTTCGCGAAGGACTGTTACATAATGAAACATTGAATTCGCACACAAGCCTATTTTACAATGGCAGCTATAAACGACGGCATTTAGATGCGAAAAAAAAAAACTTTATCGACATTACAAAAACGCCCCTCCCCATCCGATCAAACCACCCCCTTCCAACCGATTATCACAGTGCTCAAAGCCACCATCACCATCCCGACCCACATCCTCTCCTCACCGCCACCTGATGTGACCTGAACGGCATTGAGCGGGTCCGGTACCCTCGCCCACTCATCTCCACATGCCGTCACACGCGGCGCGGTGAACTGCACGCCCACGACGCCCAAGTCATACAAGAACGGCAGCTGGCGGGCGTAATAGGGCCCGTCGCCCGCCCAGCTCCCGGCGGTGTAGAGGCGAAAGTTGAAGGCCGCACTAGGCCCCTTCAGCCCGATCGGCATGATCACGCTCAGGCAGTAAGCACCGCCACCCGAGCCCGCGTCCACCTGGAAAAGCGTCGTGTCCGACGGCTGCGAGTCCGACAGAGTGACGTACAGCATGCTGCTCTCGTTGTAGGGGAGCTTTGGAGCCACGAGCAAGTGCAGCTCGACTGTGTTGCCCGGATTGTATTTTTGCCACGGTTGCGGCTGGGCCACGAAGATGAAGTCTGGGGATTGGACCGACGCACCGGGTGTCTGTGTTGTCGGGCGAGAGAGCAGGAGGAGAAATAAGAGAAGATGGAGGAGAGGTGGGACCATCGTGTGATAGGGACGGAATGGGGCCAAACGGCAGGCCGACGAGATGGAGAGAGGAAGGACGGATTGTAAAAGAATGGGAATGAGGAACAGCAATAAACGTCCTGATCGGCAGTTGCATCGTGCCAGTTGACAACGCTGCCTCTTCTACGATGATGACGCAGGTGTAGGCAAGCCCCCCCCCCCGCACCCAAGGCGAAACCATGCGATCATCTTACATGGGCACCCCCATCACGGGCCATTCGAAATCCGGTTTCGTCCGGGTGGTGCCTCATGCCTGCATGATGGCTTTACATGAACGGGGTTTTCTTTCTTCTGCAGACGTTGTGCGTTCAATGTTGGTTTGGTGACAGTGTTTTTTTTTTTTGTTTTAGATCGGAAGA
>RQIL01000810.1:0-13859 GCA_003951145.1 Jimgerdemannia lactiflua
AAAAAAAAAAAAAAAAAAAAAGGGTCGCTCACTATCTTGAGGATGTCTGCGGAACGTGTCTCCGGATTTGACTCCGTCGTTGCAGCATGTTTTCATTGGAATCGCCTTTTGTGAATCAAGATAATTGTGAAAGGAAAATAAATAAATAAATAATTACATCCAGATTAGCTTACATCTAGGTTATATTAAATAAGTAAATTTATTATTTCATTTATTATTATATCATTTTGTGTGTTTTATTTTATTTTATTTTATTTTTTATTTTAATATAATGAATAAATTTTCGGGCATGACGTCACCAGGAATGGTGTGCACGTGGTGCCACGCATTGTAGATGCTTCAGCTCCAGGTAGAGATTTTTCGCTACGCTTGACGAAAGAAGCGTTTGATCATCTTTCATGTGTCAGAGTAAGTGAGCCACAAACACTGGTATGGCAAGAGGTTAATATCCCAATCCACCTAATATTGAACTATCAAGCCACCAACTCTCTTGCCGATTTGTCGTGTTGAAACGTATCTAACAAGCTGAAGCTGTATAGTAACCCCGTTTGCATCGACGCCCGTTGGAACGTTGTCCACTCCGCCGCGTTGTAAATCTTCGCGCGACCAGCGGCTCCGACGGGTTTGCGTGCCCTGTGCATAGAGAATTTTCTAGTTATCCTGGTATCGGGACCTTGTTGACCTCGCAAAAGGATGTACCTTTGGCAAAAAAGGGTTGACTAATCTGATTAGAATGAGATTATAGCTGATTAAGGGGCGTAAATAACGATGTCATCGTCACTATATTTAATAGCCACCTCGGCCGCACTTATGTCCCGTTCGAGCCTCTCCCAATGTCGTATTGTGCGAACAAGATGCTGTTCAATCGCTGGGTAGGATCATCGAACCTAGGGAGGTTGTACCGGTAATGGCTCCGAATGCTTGGAATTGTACCATAACACTGGGGGTAGTTAAAAGGAAAGCGCAGGTTTTTTGAGGTGGGGTATATTATTATTGCATCAGCCAAAGAATAATTATACCAGAACAGTCACAACATTCCTTTTGACGTCATCTTTTTTTTCTCACACAAACGCAACACGCACTACTGCTCTTCATATGGCGTCAGACCCTTTTTGTACTCTATACTACCACCACTACGTAATAATAATTTACTAAAGCGTATATTCAATTCGGAAGCCTTTTTATAATTGTCAGGGGAACACCTGCCATCTCAAAATGTTGGACGACTTAATGCTTACAGTCGAGGAGGAGGTCGCTTTGGATGGTGAGCGAGGTATGTAATGGGTAATGAGTACAGGTCCAGAATCAGACACTTTCAGCGTCTCTGGCTGAGCGCCCCCCATGCATTGCAGTGGAAAAGCGATAACTAGAACAACCGTGCCACTGGCGAGGCCAGCTTTTTAGTTTGACCTGATATTGGGCGGCAACGAGATTCGAACTCCTGCCCAACGGCGACCCTAAACTGTTACCATTATGGGCAGAGCCACAATTTTACAATAGCGCACATTCCTTATTAGAATCACACTCCACACACTCGATCCCCTCCAGGATGCAACTTCGACAGGCTGTGGTCTTTTGTCCAAGGCCAGCTTGCCAGCCAAGCCACGCGCTCCGCGTCCTCACTCGTCGGCACGAACTCGCTCGCGACACGCTTTCCCATAACTTCCTTCGGCTCTCATGCGGTCACACCAGCCTCGTCTCAACCAAGTTTCGTTCCCAAGCTGGACGACGCGATGAAATCGTATCTCTGGGCCCAGATATTGGAGGTCGAAAGTCTCGAGTTCTATCTGGATGAAAGTGACAAAAATCAGACAAAGAAGTCGAAGGAAAAGGGGGCCGTAGAAGTGAAAAAAAGCAAAGCGAAAACTAAATCAAATCTTGTAGTGATAGAGGTATGTTGAACGTTCGCGATTCCGTTGAGGCGTCGTGTTGATGAGATCATGAGGTATTGTCAAACCTAGCTGATTCTGGTCTATCATTGGCGCATGACAGAAACCAAAATACGGTGTCATCAAAGACGTCAAAACCATACCATACAACACGCTGGTTAAAAAATACGGCGACAGGGTGAGGGTGGTCGCCAGCGCAGATCACCAGAGGAGGGCCATCATCGGGACTCTGCAGGTAACCCTCCATCTCGTTTTCGTTGCTCGTATCATCGTACACTGCGTTCATGCTGATGGCACATAATACACCTTTGCTCACAAATAGCCTGGTCACATGGTCTCCGCTCAAATGTACCCCGTCCTCGAGGTCATCACGCGTAATCGAGCCAACGGCTGCACGCAGGCCGACGTAGCAAAAGATCTGGGTCTCGATCCGCGCTCGGCGTTCCATTTCATCAAGGTTCTCATCCGCATGGGGCTTGTGTAGGTGTTCGTTCCGACTCTGCAAACCACCCTGGTCGCAAGTGCCACTATAAATTTGTTCGGTGTCATTTCGGTCTGCTCACATTACCCTCCCCCTAAACTCCAGCGTCAAATTCCCCGTCGTCACAAGAGGCACCTACACCAACCTGTGCCTCCACACGCGTTACGCGAAGCAACACCCGGCCTACTCAACGTCCGCTCCCTCCGTGGAGGGTGGGATTTTCTCGATCGACGCCGCCGAGAACTTCTCGAAGCTCAAGTTCATGAATTCCGACGTGGACAAGGCGGGGAATGTCAATGAGTGTGGCGTGTCGTATCACACGGATCTGGTTAAGCTCAAGGTGACCGAAATGTTAGAGGGGGCGAGAAACAAGGTCATGGTCGCGGCGGATCTGATGAATGCGTTGGTATGCCTCGTTTTCGCACTTGTTGTGGATTCTTTGCGATTCAAACTGGTTGAGCTAATCAGGATTGTGATTTGCAATACAGGGATTCGATGCGAGCACAATTAAATCGCGTAAGTGGTTCAACCGGTGCCTTGACGCTCTCAATCACAAAGGATACATTGAAAAAATTGCTGTGCCTCGCAAGGATAAAGGCTCCGATCGATGCGTACGCTTGCTGAAAAAATTTGAGCCGGCAGCGGCAAAGATGAAGACGGAAGGTGAGATTTTTTTTTTTCCATCACATCTTGGTGTTACCAAAGAATCCATGTGTGAACCTGTCCCTGTGCTCTATGACAGGACCCTCGGCATTACAAATCCCATCTGTCCGCCCCGATAGCCCGTTAGGCATGGATGAAGATGAGCCGACGACGACATCGAGGACGGAATCAATGCTCGTAGATCTGCCGTTCGAATATCAAGTGTACTCTTTGATCAAATTGGCTGGCGACAAGGGCGTCACAGCGGGGGTTCGTATCGACATAGAGCTTGTCTTGTTCACGCGTTTCCGAAATTTCCAATAACATGCCTAAACAACAATTGACATGCAGGAAGTGCAACGCTCGCTCAACAACATCAACATACGTCTCCTGCACAAGATACTCGAGCGCACCATCAAACCCACGCCCAAGGGCCTACGCAACTACGGTATCCACCGAGTCGTCGAGTTTGTCGGCCGCGAGCGGCGGTACCGTTACTACACGCGGCAGGCGTGGCGACGGGTGCAGATCGAGCATGGATTTGAACAGCAGGAAGAGGAGGAGAAGGAAGAGTTCGAGGATCTCGCGTTGGATGCCGATGTCAATAGAGTGGAGACTGATGAAGTCATATGGAGGAAACCCAAGAAATTGGGGCGACCGAGGAAACACCCTTTGCCGGAGTCGGTGGTGGGTCCCGATGGTGGGGTGGCGCCTAAAAAGAGGGGTAGGCCGCCAAAATTACATGCTACGTCATTTGTGCCCAAAAAGAAGGGAAGACCAAAGAAAGGCGATGTGTCGGAGGCGGCGGTAGCAAAGGAACAAATTATTGCGGTGCCCCCTGGTGATGGTACGGAAGTCCAACAACCTGTTGTGGACGGTGTGCCTGTAGACGAGGCGGGTCCGTCGCAAGTCATGCCGGTACTATCCAACCAAGCGACGCCGGCTCCGAAACGGAGAGGTCGTCCCCCGAAATCGGCTTCTAAATCGAAAAAGCGAAAATCACAACCAGCCCTTGACCCTGTGTCGCCAATAGGCATATTCCCACCAAATGAAAGCGATTCCGCCATTTTACCTGATATAGTCAACACGCCTATCGCGCCGTCTGTGACTTCGTTGACGACGTCAGAAATAACAATTGTAGACGTGGTGAGCGAAATGTCGAGCGTTAGAGCCTTCGAGAAGAGAGTGGACAAGGAGGGAGACGGGCCGAGTGGGGTGAAGAAGGCGAGGACGGAGGAAGTTGTGATCCCCATGGAAGAAGCTTTTTCTCCGCCGGCCTCAGGATTGGAAGATGTGAGTTGTTTTTCCGTTTCCTATATCTATATATTGCTTTTGCGTGCTTCCTAATTCAAATATATAAATTTTAATGCGATTCCTGCTCACTGTAGGTGGCGTGTGCTGTATGCGCGAACCTCGACGACGCCGAGAAGATGCTACTATGCGATGCTTGCGATAAGGGGATGCACATATACTGCGTTGACCCACCTCTTGAGGTTGTTCCTAAGGGTGACTGGTTTTGTAGCGATGAGTGCAGGCTGAAGGGACCGGTGGCGAAGGAGAATGAGGCGTTGATGGAGCAGACGAAGCAGATGGAGCAGAACGCCCAGGACGAGCAGGACGACATCGGCCTAATGGTGGAAGTAGATCATTCGGTTGCCGTCGGGCAGGTCGTTGAACCTGTTGAAGAGCGGACTGACAAGGAAAATGTCACAGGGGTAAACATGTCGGTTCCTTCCTCCTATAAGGGTAAGGGCAAGGCACCGATCAGGCCAAAACGGGATCCGCGAAAAAACAATGTCGACACCACTGAGGATGGCGTGACCTCCACGAGCTCCCCAGGGGACACGCCCCAATCGACTGCGAAGTCTCGCAGAAGAAAAAAGATACCCGCATTCCAAACGATCCTGGCTGCTAACAATACGACCACGGAGCGACGTAAGAGGATCATCTTGCACTTGTTGGACGAGAACAAGATCCTGGAGTTGGGCCACCTCCTCATCAAGGCGTACCAAGAGGCTGCAGCAAAGTTGGCACCTCCCGGCGCTCCAGTACAGCATACAATCGACAAGAAGACGCTGACGCGCGCGGCGGATGATCTGGAGGAGAAGGGCTTGCTCAAGCAATCGATTGTCAAGGTGCCATTGTTGAACGGCGGGCATGCCACCAAGACTATCCTCTTCCATCATGCTCTGACGCTCAGGAGCCCTGAGGTGGTTGAGTATGTGGAAATGATGAACGATCGCAGCATGTTGGTCGGCAATCCTACGAAGCCTACAAAGGTTGAGGCTCGTGTAATCGAAGTAGAGAGACTAAAAGATATGCGCAAAAGAATGGCGATAGAATCGGGTTTGTTTGATGGGATAGACGAAAATGCGGTGTATCAGGTTGGCGTGGATATGCGTATGGAGGCCGAGGACTCGGACGCGGAGGCGGATGCAGATGCAGAAGGATCTTTTACCGCGCAAACATCATCAGCCACCACGTCCAGACGAAGGTCTTCGCAGACGTTGCCTAGGGGAACGCGTGCGGATCCAGCAAGCGAAAGCTGGTGGTTGTTGACGGCGCAGCAGTATGGTTGGATCAACGCCAAAATGATGCGCGTCAAGCTGCTGCACCAGTACTTGATGAACTTATTCCCCGCAAATGACGAACATCCGGAGGACAGCACACGAGGGCGCGTGATCCAGACGACGATGCTTTTGCACGAACTGCCTCTTGATGTGTATCTAAAATGCATTGGTTACACGACGCAAAACCAAGATCTGACGGATTACATTCGCAGTGGACAGAATATGGAGGTAAAGCTCATCGAATCGCCCGACTCCATCGGAAAGGCCATTCTGAAAGGCAATTATAAATATAGGCGACACCTTAAGCACCTGCTGGACATTCTAGTCGCTCTGGGAATTCTGCGTCCCATTACAACAGAAACAGACCTCACCAGCAAATACGCTGATGCCAACAATCTCAGTTCAGCCTACGAGCTCCTCCGAAC
The DNA here is from genome assembly GCA_003951145.1 of Jimgerdemannia lactiflua. NCBI lineage: Eukaryota > Fungi > Mucoromycota > Endogonomycetes > Endogonales > Endogonaceae > Jimgerdemannia > Jimgerdemannia lactiflua. Next base: position 6,008 of record RQIL01000810.1, read on the forward strand.
CGTCAAAATGTATGACTATTCTATGCCTGGACCCCAGCGCGATTATATCCGCGAATACCGACTGGAAAAGATGGAGGACATGATGGTTTTTTGGAGCGAGCTGCAATTTCTCGCTGAAAATACCGACAAGACCAATCTGATGGAGGACGAGAGTCAAGAGGAAGAGGAAGAAGAACAAGACGAGGACGAGGACGAGGACGAGGACGAGGACGAGCAGCGACCCAAGCGCAAACGAGTTAGGCGTCGGCGGAGGGCTCTGACCACAGCGGACGACTACTCGGATCCGCTTAGAAACCTTGGGGCGTCGCGTAACTGGCGCTCGACGTATCTGTTCAACACAAACCAACGGGCGGTGCTGGAGTCGTACGTCGATCGCAAAAGTGGCAAGACGCCATACGATGACGACCCGTTATGCCGCCAGTTGGCACAGCAGCTTGGGCTGACGGCACAGCGCGTCAAACTCTATTTCAAGCGGGCGGAGGAATTGTACGAACGACGTATGGCGACCAAGATGGCGCGTAAACATGAGTTATTCATGAAGAAAACGGCGAAGGTGGAATCTCGGAAGCGGAAACGGAAGCTGCAGAATTTTACAGAGCAGCGAGAGGCCGAGCCGGCCTTTAAGAAGAGAAATAGAGAGACGGTCGTCCAGAGGTTGCTCAAGAAATCGGCAGAGCAATCGGCGGCGGTCGCGAAAACAACTGATGGAAGTAAGAACGGCGAACCAGTGACAAGTCAAAACGAACATGTCACGAGCAAATCTGGGAGAAAATCGGCTCGAGAGTATGTGAAACGCCGGGAACTACAGCGGAAGGATGGTATTGAGGATGAAGAACCGTTGCCGGTCATTCGTGATGAAGGTAGATACACTTGATTTGATCTCATTAAGGATTGCAACCATGTTCAGTTCAGGCCTGCTAGTAGACAGGCGCAACTAAATATCTGTTCGTTCCTCCCCCCCCCCTCCTATCAATTCACGAAGAACGGTTTGAATCGCAATATGAGACTTTTGCCAAACGCTCTCGCCCCAACTGGGCACCCTCGGAGGACGACATTTTGGTACATTCCTACGTCATTCTTCGCGTCCGTGCTCGTTCTGCTCGGTTTTTATGGGCGTCTATGCACCAAGTTTTGCCCGAGCGATCGAGCGAGATTTGCCGCCGCCGTATTACTGTGCTGCAAAAGAACCCGAGTAACTGCCAATGGATAGATTCGCTGATGGTGCAGTGGGAGAAGATCTACACGGATGCCCTGCAACACAGCGTACTAGAGGACCCGAATCCCAAAGAGATGGTCAATTTCGATCTGAAGAAACAATTGGACCATTTTATAAATGCTTTGCAATTCATGCCAAGGTACGCATGCGACAATGCTACTGCAATGTCATATCTTGGCATTCTTGGCCTAATGCTCTGCTCACCCAAACATAGCTACGATCCTGTGGCGATGACCCCGTTGCCCAGCGAAGTCAACATCCTTCACGGACTTTTCGATTCCCTCCCGCTGTCCGAGAATTCGTTGGAGGACTTTTACTATGAGGAAAAGTACGACGAGGCTACATCTTTGCGTGCCAAAATGCTTGTACTGTGCGCAAATTCACTCACGGCACGCGCAAATTGCACGGCTGATCTCGATGTCCCCGATGAGGGAGATCGGATAGCAAACGATCGTATCATCGAGATGGTGAAGGCTTTGATCAAGGTTCGTATATGATCGTTTGAGTATTTGCATATCTCAGCGTTTATACTCTGACTTATTGCTGATTTTCAAATTTTGCCTCAGATGATACTCATGACTCCCGAGGATCGATACGAATCAACACATGCCTTCAGTATCTTGAATGCATATCCCCAAGAGGTGATCCACAAAGCACTCCAGTACGCGAAGAACGCCGGCACTATCGTGAAAGTCAAGGGTGGTACTGATCGTAGAGTTCCGGGGCGCGGCTATAATATTTCGGAGAGGTAGTTTACCGAGCATCATATATTTGATTTTTGTCGGGATTTAGGCATGGCAGTTACGTGGCATGTATCTCTGCGACATCTTTCCCTCAACTGCCTTTTCCCTTACAAACCCAAAGGTTCCTGTCCATCATGACTGGCACTTTGCCCGATCGCTTTTTCGCACAGGCGGTTGGGTACCATAAATACTTGAAACAGACCACGGCATTCTCGCCTCTTGCAAACACCGGTGCGATGGCGTGTCTCTTGAATCTGGTGGCGTATGGAAAAGTAAGATTTAGTATTCTCTTTGTTTAGTTACTTCTGCATACCAATACTTACTTGGTGCTTGGCATTGTTTCTTTTCCGTTCGATTATTAGGCTACGCTGGAGTTTGAGGACATTGATACCGTTACCGGCAAGCAGGTTGTGCCGAATTACAGAAGCCGGAACATTGGTAGACGATCCTCTTTTGAAAATTATCTAGGTCGATATAACATAGAAACGAACTGCCAAGTGTTTTTGTATTGACAAAATGCTTTGTCTGTTTATAATCTACAAGACAAGCGCCGTCTTGATTTCTCCGTGAACGTAGTACCTTCCCCCTCATTGGCTTCGCCTATCTCTCCCAAACCCCTCCCCAAGCACAAAGTGCTGACAAGCAGCGTGTCGATGCTGCTCACAATCAACGTAAATGAAGTGGTGTACGAGGTGCTGAAGGGGCACGTCTGCGAGTTGGTGACACGATACGAGACTGGGCAAAAGGAGGTCTTGGAAGCCGTGTTTGCGGTTATAGGGGAGGCAGGCGAATGTGGAGCGACGGTTACGACGCTTAAGGTGGGAGTCGAGAAAGCTGTCGGCTGCTTAATGCCAAATTGGTGAACTTCATCGCTTACGACAATCGTATTTTTTGATTGTAGGATAAATTAATGGACAAAATTGGTCCTGTCGCTGACGCCGACATCAATCACACCCTCTCTCTCCTTTCTTCGCATCAACCCCCACTCATACTGCAAGTCGGCTTCACAACTTCCCGCTACGTTCTGTGCTCTTACCTCTCCGCTTGGATGGTGTGCACCGCGAACCGTTATGATGCGAATGGCGGGGCAACGGAGGGTGCAGCACCTCAAGTCCAAGGTGATCCCAAAGTGCATGAACAAAACGACTCCTCCAAAGCGGCCTGGATAGAAGAACTGAGGCACAAGCGGAAGCCTATGGCGCCTCCCAGGATGTGGTACGATGTGAATGGGAATGTGATCGACTCAGTTCTGAGGGGTTGCTTGGAGGCTGTGTTGGGAATTATGTTACAAAAACCGGGGATTTATGAGGTAGGTTTTTAGTTGATAATATTGCTCAACGATTATTAGAACGAACTTCGCCTGTGGGAAGGAGAGTGATATTTGTTTCTTTGTAGTCTTTCTGTTGACGGTGCGGGACATTTGTCATTCATGCTCTGTGACGAATTTCCCCCTTACCTGTACAGTCTAAAATCTACCGCAAATTCGCCCTCGTCATGTCCCGTTGCGAAGTGGATGATGTGCTGGCGCATCTGCTCGATCGTGGGGCCGTCGTATGCCGTGGAATCGTTAAACCACAGCGAGTGTCATTGTTTTCGAAGCCGGCCGAATTCCGGGAGTGTGGTTGGTATTTTTAAAAGAGATCATATGATGGAGGTCCAAAGCTCGGAGGTGTGACATCCCGTTTTCCGTGAAACCCTTTGCAATCTCGGCTTTCCCATTAATCACCACTTTTTCTGCAGACCCCAATGCCATCGATCGGAACAAGATTACATGTTACTGGGCCGTGGACGACTACTACATGAAGACGCTGACGTGAACCCGATGGGATGGGAATAGAAGGATGGTGTGGCATCACCCTATTAGAAGCTTTCATATTCTGGTTTGTTGTAATAGGCACTGTACATAGTAAAAACACTTTGCGCGTGCGTGATTGGTGCTGTTGAACTATGGATGATGTCGGACGGTACACCGCCCCAATTCGCGCAAGGGATATATGGGTTGGCATAGAATAGCATGAATGCTATTGATCTATGATATCAAAACAATTACTGTGGATGTCTTTTATTACCCAAAGTAGCGCGGTGCGAGGTTGGACGATAAAACGTAAGACAACATTGGGTCCAGTAGATGAGGATTTAACAAGACTTCCATCACGTGGGTTGTAGATATGAAACAAAACTATGTACATTGGGAAAGCGCGTGGCGAAAGAGAAAGAACCAATTTCAATGAAAAGGGACCAACAAGTACACGCGTCACACATCGATCGCAAATCCAAAAGACGACGGACGCACCAAGAGCATGTCCTGATAATCCATACTTCGATGAAGAAAGAGCCGATTGCAAATAACATGGTAGACATAGTCTCAGCGTTGAAAAACACGTGGTTCGTTGATAAAGCCGACCATGCCCGTAAAAGTGAACAAAGGTTCTGACCTCCGTTAAACGTCAAAGCCGTACAAAGGTGTGCCGCGCTTCTTGAGCGCATAGATGACTTCCAACGGCGTGATGGTCTATTATTGCAGGGCGAAGATGGTGGTGAATGGAAAGATTGCGGATTGTAAATGAGATCAGGAGCGAAATACAAACGATTGTCATGAATTTGTATGCAAACAATATAAACATCTCCCACATCGTAATATTTCGTTGCGTTCTATCGCCAATAACAAAACTGGTTCGCACGCTTATCATTCAATCTGTGGTGATCGACGACGCAAAGAAGCTTTTGCTACGCGAACGTCCCATCACGATAATGCTTACCTTCTTGCGCTTGTAGTCGATGTAAATGACAATATCGTGGATGATTTCGGTCAAGAAGCGTTTGAGAACACCGCGCACCTCGTCGTAAATGCCTGGATTATTCAGAAGCGACAGCCTTAAATGAATACATGAATACCAACAACTGACTGCAATGGGCTGGGGGGACCGCAAAGAGTGTGAAACACAGACCAGCAGAGATGCGCTTGACCCCTCCACGACGAGCAAGACGGCGGATCGCGGGACGTGTGATCTGTTGGCGGGCGAGTGAACGAAAGAATAAACGTGGGGCTCTCTCTCCAGAAAGTGATACTAACGTGAGTTATGAAATACATACGCCCAGAATGTTCTCTCGCAGGATCTTGCGATGGCGCCTTGCACCACCTTTCCCCAGACCTTTGCCTCCCTTTCCCTTTCCGCCTTTGCCTCGACCCGACATATTGGAAATGCGTGTGTGCGTAGGTGTGTGGGTGCAGGTATGTGCCTTATAATTACGTATGATGTGGGCGTTTGTGCTTTGACACTGTGACGATCTCGTGATTTGGACCCTTTAATTAAGTAATTATACATTCTTGGATTGTGTTCTGGCAATTTATTTTGGTTTGGAACAAAAGTATGCCGCGTTCTTTCACCGAGCTTGATACAAAATCTCATCGACCATTTCCGCGATCCCCAGCGAGCTTGTTAGTCCGGGACTCTCGATCCCCACGAGATTCACGAACCCTGCTAAGCCGCGATCGCGCTCTTCTCGGATCACAAAATCACGGAACGGTTCACCAGGACCGGAGAGCTTAGGCCTTGAGAATAGTCAAATGGGGGAGAGGTAAGCAAAATTTAACGAAAGTATTAGATGAAAAGCATTCTGCCCTCTTTTCCTCCGTTTCCGTACCTTATTCCAGCATAATCAACGTACAACGCCTCCTTCTTTACACTCGGCAGATACTCCGTGATGGCTCGGTAGAAATCGTCCACCGGTTCCTCCGTCACGTCGTAATCATTTGGCGCCTCAACGTACTTGACATCGGGTCCAAATTTGATGCGGCCGTTCAAATCCAATGTCAGATGCGTTCCGAGTCCCGCGAGATTCTTCTCAGGGCAGGGATAGATAAGATGTTTGACAGAGGGTATTGGTGACCTGTATCCATAATAGTGCCCTTTAGCATAGTGTATTTTGTAGGTATTTGGAAGCACGAGAGAGGCTATAGCATCGGAATGAAGTCCTGCAGCGTTGACGACGATACGGGCATGGACAGTCGTCGGCTCATCGTCGGTCCGGATGGTGACGATATATCCCTCTCCTGAGGATTCCACTGCCATGGGCCTGATATCCTCGACCGCAGCATTCACCACCACGTCGCCGCCGGCTCCGACGATACTCGTCTCCAAATAATCCATGAGCGCATGCGAATCCACGATTCCCGTCGTGGGCGAGAAGAGCACTTCCTTCCCACGCACCGCCGGCTCCGCGCCCTTCTCTTTTTGGGACAGGAACCGTGTCGGCACCCCTAGCGAGTCTGCTTTCGATTTCATCGAGAGCAAGTACGCGTGCTGGTCGTCGTTCTGGGCGACGATCCATTTGCCGACGGCGCGGTGGGGGATGCCCTTACGGGTGCAGAGGTCATAAAGGAGTCGATTGCCACGAATACAGAGGGAGGTTTTGAGACTTGTTGGTGGATAATAGATGCCTGCATGGATTACTTCGCTATTGCGAGAGCTAAGGTAATCCAAGTTGTGTGGCCATCAAAAGATATAAAGGGGTGAGAAAAGCACCCAAGGAGCATAGACGCCCATATCATTAGATTCCAACAAATCACAAAGCCCCTTTATTGATGTCCTGTAGTTGCAATAATAAAAATATTCGTAAAGCAGTTCAAATTCACCTGGTCTCCTCTCCGATCCGCTTATTCCGTTCCACCAACAGTGTTGCTTGCAAAGGGTAGACGCGTGTCAAACGCTCTGCGACGGCGAGCCCCACAACGCCGCCACCAATAATAAGATGGTCAACCGAAAAGTCCGCTGTTGTATTAAAGTGGCGGCGGGTATTTGCCACTCGGGCCGGGATTAACGATGCGAATGGGCGGGATATCTGGCGGATCATGGTGGTTGGGTCGAATTCTTGATGGGGAAGACTTGCTTTATAACGACGTGTGACTGTCAACCGAAATGTGCCGAAGTATACATTCTAACATCCAGCACCTCCAACCTCACTGCGCGCCCTCGCCGTCCTCTCGTCCGCGGACCAGATCTCGATCATATTTCAACTCCGACAGCTCCGACAGTACGGCGGCTGGGGGTGTACGTGAGGCTGGCGCACTGCCAGCAATGGAGCGGATCGATGGCTCTGTTGAAGGCAGAACATAGATTATATCAATTGATAATGCAAATTCAGATTGGGTCTGCGTCGATGGGGAACCTTTCTGACGAAAGAGAGGGAACAGTTTGTCTATGCTCCTACGTCTCCATGCATCCATACCTGCCCGATAAAGGCATCTTTTTCTAACCCAGTCCCCAAAGAATGGTACTGATGGTATAACCATAAACCTTATCCTATGCGCAACACCCCACGTACTGAATTGAACGGCATATTGTCCACAAATCCTACCCCCCACACGTCATATTCGTCCATTGTAAGTTCGACCGCAACACCGTGACCAGCTCACTTCTCGATCCCTGGCCATGTATCGCTATGTGGCAGACTCGTCGATATATACATAGATTCAGGCACACCCATGACGTCAGTGACTTCAACATCTGTCACTCGCCTGATCATCATGAACTTGGCCTCAAAGCCACAAGTCTCCCTGTTCGCCTCTTTGCCTCTTCGCCTCTTTGCCTCTTCGCCGAATCACAACATGGACACAAAACAAGCTGCACGCCTCACCATCCTCGCCGATAACACCTACCAGACCATCTTCGAGCGCAATCGCGCGAGGGACTTGGGTCTGGCGCACGAGACCCAGGATAAAACTATCGACAAGAACATCCCCATTTTGCGGGAAGGCATAAAGACCTTGGAAAGCCAGTTGAATTTCGCCGAGGAGGCTGGCGCAAAGTATGTGCGGTGAAATGAATTAAGAGTCGAGGAGTTCAACCGTATATAATGGGGGGAGGGAGCGGAGATGGAGAAGTGAAAAAAA